>SEYY01000041.1:115756-178256 GCA_009176605.1 Armadillidium nasatum | reverse complement strand
CACTTTGAAAGACGCCCTTCCCAACAGCAGCTAGTTTACGCAAGAAGGGTGGCCTTGGAGCAACTGACATCTGATCTTTCTCTTATTTCAAATTAGAGCAGAGAAAACATGGTCGTTTTCAGTGCCTCAAAAACTCAATTCCTTAATCTCTCTACTCGACAGAACCTAAGCCTTCCAAACAACTATGATATCTTCGAAAATACTCAACTCAAACCTTCATCTGTCCTCAATATTCTCGGTGTTTTTTTTCTCGTGATCTTTCTTGGAAGGATCATATTACTTCTCTTTCCAAACAAGCTTCTAAGAGGTTGGGTGTTCTGATTTTTATTACGCCACCCCAGTTGCTTGTTTTTTATAGGGATGCTGTTTGCGCCCTGTATAGAGTACGCCTCACACATCTGGGGTGGTTCCACACATACAGCTCTTCTCGAGAAGGTGGATTCTAGGGCTTTTTTGACTTATAAATTCTTTTGCTCTTACTAACTCTCCAATATCTTTCTGCCCGTCGAATTGTTGCGTCATTATTTCTATACTATCGCTATTGCAACAAACACTGCTCTTCTGAATTCTCACGTCACACACCTCCTCCATTAAGAGGGGCTCGTGAGACACGACTTTCTACACAGTCTTATCTTTTCTCTGTCCAGTTCTCCGACTCCAGACTTAACCGTTATGCTCAATCTTACATGTACTCTACTGATAAAGTCTGGAACCCATTTCCTTTATCTGTTTTTCCAACTTCCTTTGATGTTATCCATAACAACCAGATTTCCGGTATTTCCCCAACTCTGATGGAAATCGTTAGACTCCTGGCCTTTGCTTACCTTATATATATATATATATATATGTATATATATATATATATATATATATATATATATATATATATATATATATATATATATATATATATATATATATATATATATATATATATATATATATATATATATATATATATAGATGGTGGCCTTGATATCTTACTTTTGAAGAGAACAGCCAAATTTGAACCCGATACCAAAGAAACGATAGCCGCATCTGCAGCACAAAAATTAAGTATTCCGAAGAAGACTAAATTATTTGTCGACCAGACCATGAGGGAGAGAGATAATGCAATTCGTAAGTGTGATTATTGATAGGGGATATTAAATTTAAGATTAATATACGACTTAATATGATTCACACTATGCTGAGGCGATGTTAATGATTTGTATATAAACTATAAATTTGAAAATTATAGTTCAAAGTATCGCAGGAGAAAATCGTCAGTGTTAAGTCAATTATACATAAAATGTTTCTAACATGGTATATAACATGTTTCTTATTTTTATTTCATTTATAGTGATGCATAGAGTCTTTCAACATGATTTATACAGATTGCGATTAAATACAGCAAGATCTTATGTTCAGGCTTTAGAGTCGAGTAGTAATCCTGTTTCTTTAACACAAGAAGAACCTTTGAAATTATCAGCTCAGGTATTGGTACAAGAATTTATTATTTGTGTCTGATAAATAAAAAATTTACAGTTACTTTTCTTATTCACTCATGTTTCATGTATAATGTTTTTGTTAAATGGAATTTCCTTTACTTATGTAAATGATACATTCCTTTGATTATCCGGATATAAATATATACCTATATACACATAAATACCTCCGTTTTTCCAAAAGGTTTTAGGGTTAGGACCAACATTCCTGTTAAGAGTCGAGCTGCAAAACACATCACCAACAAATCCTTCTTTGCATCTTTTTGTAGTTTTCTTTTGCGATGACACAGTTTATGATATTCAATCACCGTATATCCAGGTAGAAATTAAAAATATCTTTATATTTCTTGAACACTTGTGAAAATGAAAATCGGATCTTGATGTATTTATTTTTATAACAGGTTCCAATGCTTGTTCCTGGAGTTCCTCATATTGTGGAGACACTGATCACCTGCGTTTCAGAACTCGGGGTGTCTGATACAGTTCGTGTCTTTGTTCTCAAGGAACAAAATGCAAAGCCAATTCTGTCTGCGATGATTAATATGCCAGTGGCTGAAATTTACAATGAAGGTTGATTTTTGTGTCGTACTTTTTAGAGACACATTAAAATAAATTTATTTTCTTTCTTACCTTTTATTATTTACCTCCTTAACTAGCTGAATGGTTAAAATTTTATGGTACCTAGAAAAGAGTTATAATGCCAACGCTATGTAGGCAATAAAGATGAAGAAAAAAGAAATTTAAAATTCAAATGTCCTTAACTACCATTGGTTTATCCTTTATCCTCGAGCGACTTACGGTAAGCCCATGACAAAGCGAACCGGGAGCTCTAGCGTAAACAATAACTCAAATGAAACTTGCTGCGGAACTAGTTATCACACATCTATCTGTTCATCTACTCTTGATTCGTGACAAAATACCATATATTGGGTTTATCGCTTAAGGGTTTTTATTCGTATTTGCTTTGATATGTCCTAGCCTCTAAGTGAACAATCTAAAGGAATTTGTTTGCGTGATTGCTTACGCTGTCGAGCTGCTCGGGTAGCCGCCTAGTTAGTGCGAACTCTTCAAACTATGGTGTGTGTTTTTTAACTCCAATCATATGTTGGGTTGATTTCATTAGCCCTCGTATTCACTCTTACTTGAAGATCGTTTTAGTTTGGGCGTATCTTTATAATTAAATAACAACAGCTCTGTCTATGCTAGTTGAAGGTAGGACTCATTAGTAGAAAAAAAACATGTGAGATTAATTAGCTTATGGTTTGAGTTACTTCCTTATAGCTCCTCCTGAGAACAGGTCTACACAAGCATATTCTGCGTTAAGCTCATGAACAGAATGAGAATATTTTAGAACTTTATATACATTATGTTATGTCATCATTAGAAAGGACTTTATGCAATTTATTATTTTCATAATAATAATAATAATAATAATAATAATAATAATAATAATAATAATAATAATAATAATAATAATAATAATAATAATAATAATAATGAGAATAGAATTTTTTTAAGAGTATGTGTGTCTAAGACAAACTATTCCAAATTTTACTTTACAGTTTCTGAAGAATTTTCTGATATCCAAAATAAATAATATCCTTTTCTCCTATTATAACACCTAGTTCTTCTATTGTGGTCCAATATTGAAATTATAATTGCCAACAGTCAACAGTGTCGAGAGAGGAGAAAATTTCATAGACCTGAATATTTATTTCCCCTGAGAAATCTTTCCACTTGCCCTGTTACATCAATCTAATTTCATGGCCTTCAGTTTCAAAATGACAGATCATTCTTTTTAGGTCTGAATTGTATTGCTTCAAACATACAAAATGCTCATTCTTAGGAAAGAACTCCAAACTTATGCACATTTTACTAATTAACGGCCTGCAAAATTTCAGGAAAAAATATGAGAATATCTGACGAGAAAAAAAAAAAAAAAAAAAAAAAAATATATATATATATATATATATATATATATATATATATATATATATATATATATATATATATATATATATATATATATATATATATATATATATATATATATATATATATATATATATATATATATATATATATATATATATATATATATATATATATATATATATATATATATATATATATATAAACCTCATTCCTTAGCTTTATTTCTTTTCTTTAATTTTTTGGCATATATATTGTTATTAGTTTTTTACATTTGGTTTTGTAAACGTAAACACTAATATAGCTTTAAATTTATATAAATGATATTTACTAAATTTTAACATATACATTCATTAATTTAATACAACGTATATAATAAACTAAACAATTAAAAGCATTTGTTTTAATTATATAATCTTCATTTATTTATAAACTCGATTTTTTAAACAATTTATGATAAAAATTCATATTTGTTATTTTTCACTATTTTATTTTTTTTTTAATTCATGGGTGTTGGTATAAAAAAAATGTAGAGTTCCTCAGGGCTTAGTACTGGGGCCACTCTTGTTCCTAATCTACTTGCAGTAGGTTACTTATAATTTTTAACCACTGGTCGAATTAATATATGAATAATTATAAAATAAATTGGCAGTTGCTCTTTTTACTTTCAATTTCTGCTTTGATATGGGGCTTATTCTGAATAATTGGCTGCGGTGTTGGAAAAATAAAAGATTAAGTTGACCTGTATCTGATGCTGATGCCTTTAAGTGCATTGTTTATACTAAGGTTTCATATGTTTTTGTATTGATGGGATTTATGTTTAAAACTATTTCAATTAGGAAGTTATTAAACAATGTGTCTAGATGCTTTATTAAAAGCAATTCATAAATGTTTTAATTCTATATATTTTTACACGTAATATTGCTATTGTTGTTATTAATGAAAAAAGACTTGCAGCTAAAAACAAATAATAAAAAAAAATTTAAAATAAAAAATATTCAAATAAAAAAAAAAGATTTTTTTTTTATTTGATTCTTATATGAGGATAGAAAAATAAATAAATAAAAAAAATCCACAACCCTGATTATTATATTATTAGGATAAATATTTTAAAAGACATTCATTTTTATCGTATGCCCATTATATAATTCTGAAGAAAAATAAAACAAATTAATTTATAAAATTAATAAGAAAATAGAAAATAAAAACAGTTATAACTTAGAAGTAGAATATTTAATATTAGATAACTGATTCGATTGAATCAATTATTAAACAAATTTCCATCGTTGAAAAAAAAAATTCTTTGGTGGAATGCTGACACATTTTGACTCTAAAGTTTTTCATTCTCTCTCACTCTCTCTTTTTTTTTCTCCTCTACAGTAGTACATAATTATATGTTATAAAGATACTAGATAGCTTATATTTAGTGTTTTTGCAATTAGGAAGAGTTTGATCACGATCTTACCCTTTGAAAAATAAAAAATAATAATAATGATAAAAAAATGAAATTTACAGATCTTATATACCTCACCTGGTTTTAACAATAAATATCTGAAATTAGAAAATCAAGGTAAAATATCAGTGTTGCCGATGTCAATTGTTTAGTAAAAAATATCCTTGTATGTTGATTAATTTTTGCCACTAGCCCAATAATATTTTTAAATTTATCTTAATTTAAAATTTTTTTTTTTCAAATTCTCTTTTGATTTTGTGAAATTAAAAATGGGAAGACTCTGACGCTTTTTTTCCTCTTTTTTTTTTTTTGAAAACATCTGGCAGAAAGAAATAAATTAAATAAAAAATTACATAAAAAATCAACTGATTTACATTATACCAACCCTGGATTGTAAAATATGGCTGAATGTTGATTAATTTTTCCCTAAGCCAAATAAATGTTGAAATTTATATGAATTTTAATTTGTTTCCTTTTTTTCAAGTTCTTGTGTGATATTGTGAACTTAAAAATGCGAAGACATATACATTATTTAAAACAAAAAATAAATTAAGATAATAAAAAAATCAACTGATTAATATAATTTGATTTTAATTATGCCAATTTTGCTTTAAAGTAAATTTTGAGTTTATTAATATTTCTTAAATTTTTAAAAAAACTTTTCTATGCAGTAAATAAATTTTGTAAAGTACTTCTAGTGCAAAACATTCACTTTGGTTTTCAGTATTTTTCACCAGTAAGGCACTGACCCAAATAAAAGGAAAGGAAGAAAAAGAAAGTAAAAAGTAGCAGGTTTTAAAAATTTCATATTCAAGTATGCTCTTGAAAGTTGAAATATTACAGAGCGAAACTGTAAACAAATTTTCGTTACTATTTACGTCTTGTTTACTATTTACATTTTTTTTATTGTAACAAGAAAATTACCAACAGCTTTATTACGCGAATTTATACGTGATGCTCGAGCACGGCAATCTTGTATTATATTAAATTTTACAAAAGGATCAGGATGTTTAAAATCATAGATATTCCAAAAATTTTTTTTCCTGGAACAAATTTGAAATTCTTTTGTTTTTCTAAATTATTATATATTATATATATTATATATATATATATATATATATATATATATATATATATATATATATATATATATATATATATATATATATATATATATATATATATATATATATATATATGGCTTAGGTGGAGATTGTTTCTGAGTTTCGATATTTTTTATATCGATATTTTTTTATGTCGATATTTTATTTTAATCGATATTTTTATTTTTACCTATAATTAGCCCTAGGCTACTATGTCATGCAAACGTTCTTGTGTACGTTAGGTCTCTTTTACGGCAAATTCTTGTGTAGGTTAGGCCTCTTTTTACGGCAACTTCGGTAGTTCAGGTTATGATAAGTCGAATTAGGTTCTGCTAGAAAAGTAAGTAATAATAATTGTGTGTAGTAATGGTACCTCTGGCAACTCTCTTGTTTACGATAGGCTTCTCCGATATTTTCGATTTTCGATATTTTTTAACAATCGAAACTCAGAAACAATCTCCACCTTTACCTATATATATATATATATATATATATATATATATATATATATATATATATATATATATATATATATATATATATTATATATATATATATATATATATATATATATATATATATATATATATATATATATATATATATATATATATATATATATATATATATATATATATATATATCTTAGTATGAATGGAAAAAAAGTAAATCATGGGTATGTTTTAATTTTACTATAAAGAGACAGAAAATTCTAACTTGGGTTTTATTAAGGCATTCTTAATTTATTTATTTGTAGATGTTTTATAAAAAAAATAATCTCCCAGGAAGGACTTAGTCCTGTCAGTTGGATCTGTCTAGGAAGATCCTTGGGTTCAAGGGCCCACCTTGGATATTGTTGGCAGAGCCAGGCCTATCACGGATGCTGAAGATAGATCATTTTGGTAATTGTTTAATGAAAAGGCCTCATAACTGATTTTCAATATATTTCTAGAGAATACTGCAAATGCATTAAAATGAATAAGTGTAAAAAAAAAAATTTGTTGGTGAGGTTTATAACAATTATTTACATAGCAAGCAAATATCTGTACTTTACACCAGCAGTATCGGTTTCGTTGTTCAGTGCAAACAACATTTCTTTCAATGCTTTCATATGGACAAATTATAATATTAAAATAGTAATATTAAAATAGCCATGGTTGCTGAAATAAATGAACTGTAGCTACCCTAGTATATTAAATATGATAGCCAGAATGTAAAATGTATTTTTTGTGGATTGTAAACAATAATTATTTTTGGTATTAATTATAATAACAATTCATTATTATTATAATTATTATTATTTAAAATTCTTACTCTAATAATAAATTATAACAAAAAATATTTGTTCATTAACAATATTCATCCATCATATATTTATATGTTTTACTGTCACAAGGTTTTGACTATTCACTGGGTGTAGGCTTCAAGTCAAGGTTACGTTAAGTCATACTAGTTTATTTAACCAGCTTTTGCCAGGTTAGGCTTATTTGCTGGCCATTAGGCATACATTTACCCTTTAAGTCTAGGTTAGTTCTGGTCTTGAAGGATAAATGTATGCTAATGGCCAGTAAATAGACCTAATCTCACAAACTCTGGCTCTTACAGTATTTTTAAAATAAACATTCAATTTAACCTAACCTTGACTTAAAGGGCATAACTTACCCTGTGGCCAGTGAATTGGCTCAACCTTGTGAAAAGGAAAATATATGAATATGTGATGGATAAATATTATTTGCGAATGTATGTTTCTACAGTTATAATTTCTTATTAGAGTTTGAGAATTTTAAATAATAATTTATAGCCAATTTTCATTTTTTGCTATATTTTCTTTTTTTATATTTTGAAATATGTGGTAATTTTTTTTTATAGCCAACTTTTATTTTTATTTTGCGAATTTTATGTTGTAATAAACTTATATTAATATATATATTTACTGGCTTTAGGGTTACATTTACCCTTTAAGTCAAGGTTAGGTTAAGTCGAACTAGTTTGTTAGGAAAAAAATGAAAGGAAAAGACATGAATCATATAAGAGATTTATAAAATATACTCTTACCACATTGGCTATGTTTCAGGATTTGTTGCCAATTTTTTTTTTAATTTTAAAACTCAATAACTTAATTTCATTTCATTTCTCTGTTTTTTAAATATTTTTTCCATTTTTTTTGGCTCATGTTCTACAAATAATATAAATTTCATTGCAATCAACTAGCGTAGATATACTTTAAAAGATCCATTATTATTAAGATTTACAGTCTGCAAAAAATACATACCATATTTAAATTCTGGCTACCATATATTATATATATATATATATATATATATATATATATATATATATATATATATATATATATATATATATATATATATATATATATATATATATATATATATATATATATATATATATATATAAATATATTCCTAGCTACCATGTCCGATCAATTATGACAACTTTTATTTATCAGCTCTGGTAACCATGGTTTTGTTCATATTTAGTGGCAAATGGAAGTCGTTAATGTGAGTTCTTCATCTTAAACAATGATATTATTACTGTAAATACAGATGTTTTCTACATAAATAATGTTATAGGCCTCACCAAAAAATATTTTTGCATTTCTTCATTTTAATGCATTTTCAGTGTTTTATGGAAAGATAATGAAAATTGGTTATGAGGCCTCTTCCGTTGAACAATTACCAATAAATATTATTGAGATTCAATATATGATCTTTAATATGAAAATGGTCTTAAAGTATTTGATCAATTTTGTATGAAAGTTGATTTAACAAAATGAATTCTGACCAATATATGAGAAGAAAGAAGAACCTATTTGGAACTGAATGGTGATAAATATTAGGTCAAGCATGCATAACAGTCCTCATTCAGGATCAGCACCACTCTGCTCATACTTTACCACTCCAAACCTGTAACTTTTTACTTAATGCTTAAGGTCACATGTCTTTTCCTCATTATGTTTTCTTCCTCCTTGTTTGCAAATCCCAGTCACCTGGAAAAGAAATTGTAGGATCAAGCCCAATGCCTCATATTACTGTATATTTTTAATGTAAATTTAAAACCTGTTATTGTGAAGGATTAATGACTTACAACAAATGATACTTGCATTACATTCTTAGTTTCCATTACCTACTAGATTTTTGTATTTATCCACATTTTATTTCAATTGTTGTTCAATGAATTCATTTCATTTATTTTCATTATTTTATTTTTATCACTAAATTTTTTTCTTTTCTTAGAAATTTTCTTGTATCCCTAAGAACAAAATTATAATACTTATGGTAATTAAAAATAAGCAAGTGTGTAAACTTTTATTATATTGATCTACATATTATTCAAATGCTGAATAATTCAATAGCTCCTATTAATTTTTGAATATTAAATTTGTGTTACTGTATTTATAACTGTGGATTTCAATTGTGTAAGTCTTGTTAGTCTTTTGCAAGTAGAAACCCTGTGTGCAGTATTTTATTAAAAGTATAATATAAAAGTCAAATAATAAAATAGAATAAAATGTTGGAACTTTAAAAGGAAATGAAGAGTTATTAATGTTTTTCAATTTCCATCATCTTTGGTGTAATATCTGTCAAACTGATACAGTTGATATATTAGAAAATGTTTTTTTTTACCTGGTTTACCTTAGCAGTTTCTGACTAAATTTTTCCTCATAAAGTGTTAATGAAAAGGAGAGCGTTTGATTTTTGAAGGTAAATCCTTGTAGGCAGTAATACTTTTAGTACTGAATTTAATTAAACTTGTATTTTACTGCAAATTTGTCTGACATTACATTATAAAGTTTGTCAAAATTTTTGCGAAGATTTTTAATTATACTGTGTATTATATTTTGTTTTTCAGCTTTTTAACTAGTGTATGATTAAAAATTGTAAGTTCATCATCAAATTCTGATGCTTTTATCCATATTAATATATTTAATTTTTATCACATATGAAAAGAAAATCTTCACCTGTTTTCAAAAGTTTAAAATGCTCTAACAAAAAACAAATAAACCATAATGTTAGAAATAAACTTGTCAATGTTTCGGACTCAAAAACTGGTAAGTTTATTAATGGAATTTAGAATACTATTCAAAATATTTTTGACTGAATTTATTTTAGTTTGTTTTAAGTTTTAGCATTTCTAATTTACTTCCATCTTATATTCTTTTATACACATAAAAATGAAGCTGAATCTCGAAAATTAAGATCACAAAAAAGTTTTTAAATCTCCTTTTAAATTTGTGTCCATTCTTATCATTGTTATAGCAAAGTTTTAGAAGTAGCTGAAAAAATATGTACTACCATTTGTATTTATAAAATTGATATATATAAATTGAAATAATTTCTTAAATTTTTTTTTCTTTTGTGAGATATTTCTTTAATGTGAACATCAATTTATTTGATTAAATTATAACATCATTTATTAAATTATAACATCATTGTATTTGCTTTAGAAATTTTCTTGGACCTATATATATATATATTTACTTTGTGCAGTCTGTGTGTTTGACATTATTAATGCTAAAAAAAATTTGTAGATTTTTAAACCTTATTAAAATCTTTTATTTTTTAATTAATTAAACTTTAAACAACATTGTCCTTAATGGTGTAGTATTACTAGAACCTTAATATTACTTTTCATATCTCTTTTTAGGGTAAATCAATTTATAGATTATACTTTGGTCTTATATTGCCATGTTTCCAAGTATATAGTAGCATATATATATGTATATTAGAAGTTGTGATAAACACTACATTGTATAAGTCCTTTTTTTTTTTACATATTTAGTTGACTATGTATTATTACTATTTATTATTATTATTATTTTTATTATTATTATTATTATTATTATTATTATTATTATTATTATTATTATTATTATTATTTTTATATTTTTATTATTATGCTGTCATTTTTATTATTATATAATGTATATACATATTTACTTTTCTCATAATATACATATTTTGCGTATAGTAAATGTTTGAAATAAAATTGTCTCACATGAAAAACTGGTCACTATAGCAGCCCTATTCAGTTGAAAAATAATATTTTTGTAATTTTTATTGTACAATCTTCTAGCATTTTCTTATTAACATGTCTTTTTTTTATTAATTGGTTAATTATTATTATTATTATTATTATTATTATTATTATTATTATTATTATTATTATTATTATTATTATTATTATTATGGAAATTAGGAAAAGTTAAATGTTGATAGATGATGTAGGGAATATTCTTCATTAAATACTTAGTCTGTTTTAATTCCATAGAACAAGACGAAACTGCATCTCTTTTGCGAATATTTGCTTCAACGTCGGACACACAGGGAAGTAATTTGACGACTCAGGATACACAGCCTTTTAAAGCAAGACTAGAAAAGAAATTTTCTATTATTTCTCAAAATTTAGACAAACGTTAGTAAAAATTTTTAAAAATATAATTCATCCATTTGATTACTGCATTGTTTATTGCTATGAAACATTTAATATTACTTTTTTACAATTATTATTATAAGTTTTAGAATTGAGAATCATTTTTATTATTATTATTGCTATAAGACATTTAATATACTTTTTACAATTTGTAAAATATTTCAGAAAATGATGGAGAGAAGTCTAATCATCTTGAAATCAGTTTTGAATATTGTTCTCCTTCCAATGTTGACATTGGCCCCTTCTTTGGTCTTCCCACCAAAGTTCGGGACTTAATATTTCAGTATAGGAACATTAAAGGATTGTATGGTAAATTCCTATGGATTTTAAATTATGATATTTTTCAATTAATATTTTTAAAAGCTTTGTTATTGGATGTTTTTTATTTTTTTATTATTTTTTTCTCAAATAGATTAGTTAAAATGTTAGATGTTAATGCCTGGGTAAACGATCCTTCTCTCTTAATAAGTTTTGTAATTTTTTCCAGAATCATTTGTTCTCTGTATCTTGCTCTTCATTGTTATATCCTCGTAATATTATTTTTGTTTTCTAGGTATTTAATATTCATTTTAACTTGGTTGTAATATTTTCTTGCTATTTTTTATATTTCTAATTTTTATCTTTTCACCTATAATTATGATTTCTTTTTAGCATATTTTATGCCCTTAATATCTTTATTAACATTGTTATAAGGTTCTACAGAATGGTAATTTAAAATTTTTTTTATTTATTTTGAACATGCTTCCTATTTTGTAATGAAGGCTTTTCACAAGAAAAAAATCTATTAATCTTCAAATTTAATTCCTTCCTAAATCCTGGATTTTTTTTTTTTTTTTTAATTCTTTTTCATTAATCATTTTTTGTATTATTTTTATTTTTGTATGTATTGTTCATTCTGCCATAAACTCATTACTGAAACAAGTATTTCATTGGTAGTTGATTAGTTTTAGACTGTTTCCCTTATCTTATCTATTGACTTCTGCATCTTTCAACTACACTAGTTTCTTGCTGCAAGAAAACATACTCAATAATAATCAGCTTCTGGTAATTAGGAACTAATGATCTTTTATATCTATCTATAACTCATACGTGTTTACTACATGAGATAATCTTTCCCATTCATTGGGACTTGAAACTGGTACGAGAATCTATTAAATAACTCAGAATAAACCATTTCTGGGTTTAATAAATTAGGTGCCTTGCAACATTCGAGTGTAGTTGAACGCTTCAGCCTCTTCTAAACTCTAAGAGGTAATATAGTTTCTAGTAATTTTTTCATAGGTTTGAATAGATTTTAATATCTAGCAAGATATGTTTTAGAATTTTTGTGACTAGTATTGCACTGCTGATAATATCATAATTTAAAATAATTTTAATAATGAGGTTTATGCAAATTTTTTATTTATTTTTTGCTTTATTCCGATATTTTCAGATTGGCAAACAAATTGTCTAAATTCAGGTCTCGGACATTCAAACCTATTGATATCTTTACCTACAAGCAGTGGAAAGACATTAGTTGCCGAAATTTTGATGCTGAGAAAGCTCTTACTGTATAAGAAAAACTGTATTTTTATTTTGCCCTTTATCTCTTTGGTCCAAGAAAAGGTATATATATATATATATATATATATATATATATATATATATATATATATATATATATATATATATATATATATATATATATATATATATATATATATATATATATATATATATATATATATATATATATATATATATATATATATATATATATATATATATATATATATATATATATATATATATATATATATATATATATATATATATATATATATATATATATATATATATATATATATATATATATATATATATATATATATATATATATATATATATATATATATATATATATATTATATATATATATATATATATATATATATATATATATATATATATATATATATATATATATATATATATATATATATATATATATATATATATATATATATATAATTTTTTTTTTTCTTCTTTTTACCTATAGGTTCGAGGTTTGAGCTCATTAGCAGTTGATCTTGGGTTTATTGTTGAAGAATATGCAGCTAGTAAAGGATTTTATCCACCTAAGCTTAGGAAAAAAAGGTACCATTCATTTAATAATTATTTTTGATATAAGTTGTTAATTTTGCTGGAGATCTTTTATTTTCAAATTTTCTTTCAATTTGTAATTTATGATTGTTTCATATGTGGCTTTTATTAAGAAAGAGATGCAGATAGGTTCTGTTTGTGGACATATGTAAATTATGATTTTGGTTCGAAATTTCTATTCTGTGATTGTGATTCATATGTTATATCAATAAAGAGAAGGAATGAATGGTTTCTTTTACAAAAGTTGATTTTCAATTGAAGAAATGTAAAACTTTTTTTTTTTTTTTTTTTTTTTTTTTTTTTTTTTTTCAATATCACTTTCTGTTGAAGATTGTATATGCTTTTTTAAAAAAAGCTAAATAATATCCTAAATAGTAAATATAAATGTGATAAACCTCTTCTGACTGGACAAAATCCTAGAGGAGGCCTACATGAAATCTAAAATTAAAACTCAGCCCCAAGTTGAATTATGTCTTGATAAATTGGATTTGAAAGTAAGTCAAAGGAAGTGGAGGAAAATAAGCCAAGAAGATTGTTTCAGACTTTGTTGGTAGAGTACATGAAAGAAAGAGTATAGCACAAGTGACATTCCTGTGAATAGCGAACAATTCGAATGATGGGAAGAAATTCTGATATATATATATATATATATATATATATATATATATATATATATATATATATATATATATATATATATATATATATATATATATATATATATATATATATATATTAGGGATGGAGTGAAGTATCGGTATCGGTACATTTTCAGGTATCGGTATCGGTATCGGTGAATTTGAAAGTCTTAGTATCGGTATCGGTAAAAATTTTGGTATATGAATGGATAAGGTATCGGTATCGGTAAGTATTGGTATATTTTCAGGTATCGGGTATCGGTACCGGTAATATTTTAGGTATCGGTATCGGTAGGTATCGGTATCGGTAAAAAATTTTGGTATCGCTCCATCCCTATATATATATATATATATATATATATATATATATATATATATATATATATATATATATATATATATATATATATATATATATATATATATATATATATATATATATATATATATATATATATATATATATATATACGTTTGAAATATTACGATATTGATGAAGGAATTAGTTTTTGAGACTAAAAACTGCCATTTTATCTTTCTTATAGTTAACATAATGAGAAAAAGCAGGTCAGCTACTGCAAGGCTATCTATCAATAGCTCAAGTATATGAGATTGTATAAGATCCTTCTCGAAATAAAAGAGCAATGCAGGGTAGAGTCAGCCAGTATCAGAGTTGATAGGTGGTTTAATTGGTATTAATAATTATTAATGGAAAGTAGAAAGAGATACAAGTTAAAGTTTTGAGAACATTTCTGAGCTCTTAGAGGTCAGAAATTACGATGTTAGCATTAAATGAGTTAGAGAGAGGCTGAGAAGTAGGAATAGCAATAAAAAATTTTAAAGTGAAATTTGAGATAAAGGTTTTAGTGATGAATTCATCTTTAAAAGGTAAAGACAGCTGTGTAAAGTCAGAGTTCGCCTGTACAAAGTGGCTGAAAGATTTGGGAACCAGAAGGATTTCTGCATTTTCTATGAAATTATTTTTGATAGAGAAGAAAACCGTTTTATACAATTTCAGGATGAAAACCAAAGTATCACGAGTTTCTGGAGCTTGAAGACTATATTAACTTTTCAAGGAAGCGATGTTTGGGGAGTGGATAAAGTAAAATTTATGACCCTCCCCTCACATATTTGTTTATTTAATTAAAATTTAAAATTGAGGTATATCATACGTGTTTACTGTGTAGTCGTAAAGATAAACTTTAAAACATTTTCAGTAATACTATTTATGTGGCAACAATAGAGAAAGCAAACAGTCTGATAGAGTCATTATTAGAAGAAAATAGGATGTCTGAAATTGGTCTTGCTGTGATTGACGAAGTTCATATGATATCCGAATCTGGAGGAAGAGGAACGAGACTGGAGGCAATTATAACTAAATTGAAGCTTTTCGCTAGTAGGTATTTATCTCATCCTTAAACTAGAAACATTTGTAATGATCTTCTATTTTCAATTGAAAAGTTTACAACAATTATACTAGTTTATAATGTGATTAATGATAAGTTAATGCTTATTAGAGGATGTTCAGCTGGTTTCAATGAGTGCTACAGTTGGAAACCTGGAAGAGCTTGCTCGATTTTTAAATGCACTTTTATTCAAAGGGGGATTTCGACCTGTTCCTTTAACGCAATATATTAAGGTATGTATATGAAAACATCAAACAATTAAAACATAATTTTGACCCTAGAAATAGAAAAGGATGTTAAACCTTAAGATTGCTTAAGTGTAAAATTTCACTCAAACTTTAAATCTAGAGTTTGCATTCTGTTTATTATTTATTAATTAGACAGTTAAAATTTTTGACAAACTAACATGAAAGAGAGAGATTTTTTCATTTCTTTTTGTGTAACAGAAATTTTACTCCATTTTTAAGGTAATTTGTAATTTTTTTTTAATTCATCTTTATAGATAAATGACGTAACAAGTGTCATCAACCCTAAAGCATTGTCTGAAGATGATTTATTTGAGCCTTCCTCATTGACATTTACTCACACGGTATGCTATATATATATATATATATATATATATATATATATATATATATATATATATATATATATATATATATATATATATATATATATATATATATATATATATATATATATATATATATATATATATATATATATATATATATATATATATATAAATTAGGGATGAAGCAATGCCAAAATTTTAACTGATACTGATACCAATAATTTTAAATCACCCGATACCGAGTACCGAAATGATAAGTACAATTTCCCTATACCGATGGCAATTTTTTTTTTTCACTGAGCTCATGAAGGTTGAAACAAGATTGAAAATATTCATTGACTATAAAATTTAGGTTTTCTACTGTCTGTAATACCTAGTTATTTTGAAGTCACATTGCGAAACATAGTTATTAATATGCGATATAGGTTTGGTACCACCAAGACTTTGCTGCTGACTTGACCCGGTGCACTGTCTATTTTCTTCACTAAATTCTGCAACATTTGTGGTCTTCAATTCAATTTCCTCTTTGTTGAACATCACCTCTCATCTTCTGGACCTCGCATCTTATTCTTGATCGAAACTAAAGTGCTTGAGTGTTCTGATAAGCAAACCATTTTCTGTTTCCTCTTACTGTCTCTATCCTTCAATTTTCAACCAAAGGAGGTTACTGCGCATATGTTAGTTTTCCCTTGTATCTCTAATTTAGTCTTCTGAATTTTCCACCTTGTGGCTTAAGCTTTCTTGTCATTCTACGACTAAATTCATTTGTTCTGTTTATCCTCATAATTCTACTGATTATCCTAAATTCTTCGACTATCTAAAATTCAAAATAGAGCACATTCTTTCTTCTCCTTTCTCAGAAAAAATCATATTAGGTGATTTCAAAGTTCACCACTGCCAAAGGTTTTCTTCTAGTTTTCATAACACAGCCGGAGAACGTCCCTCCTATTATCTATCCAAAACGATCTTGAGCAGTTGGTGTATCTCTTTACTTGTATCTCGTAACTTTCGAGACCTGTTTTAAACTTCAAATCTCCCGCAAGAAAGACTCCCGCCTATTGCGAGGAAAGGTTTGTGACATGTCAGTGCTCAAGACTGTTCGGACTTGTGATATTTTTTCAATTTCCAGTGAAATGATATCTCTTCTGTGGGAGGGATCCCCTGGAGTGTGTACAGCGTATTACCGAGGTGATTCTTTGTGGTATGGAGGCTTATATTTTATAATCTTCGCTTCTACTAAACGTTACAAACCTTGGTTTAACTCTACTTTTTCTAATGATATATCCCGCATGGATGCTGCCTTCAGGAATTACCGTCGTCTTCAAAATTTAGAAACTAATACAATTTATATTTCATCCTGGAGTCGTGCAAAATCTGTTCTTCGTAACACTAAAAACTAATTTCTCAGTATAGGTTACAATAATTTTTCTGGCTGCTCTTCCTCAAACTCTTTCTAGCATTTTGCAAAAAATTTCAACTTAAACTTTGCTTCTTCCTCTTTCCATCCTCTAGTATCTTTCGGTACAACTGCCGTTTTACCTTCTAAAGCTGAACTCTTCGCTTAAACTTTTGACGGCCAATTCAACTTTAGAAGATTTCGGAGCTTTACCTCTTTTTTTTCCTTTTTACCCAAAATTGTAATTTCAAAAGAACGTCATTTCTCTCTCTCTCTGAGCTTAACAGTGTTCCTTCTGTGGTTCTCAAAACTTGTGCTTTTTTGTCTTGCACCATGCCTTGGTAAACGATTTCGTCCGCCTTTCTACTTCAACTTTCCCATCTTGCTGGAAACGTACTGTCATTCAGTCTGTGCCGAAAAAGGGAAACTCCTCTCAAGCCTCCAACTACCGTTCCATTTCCTTAACCTCCGTTCTTTCTAAAGTTTTCGAATCTGTCCTTAAAATATGTTCGCCTCTCCTAACCCCTCTAGCATTAGAAACCACAGCCATATTAAAGATCATCTTATAGACCCTAATCATTACTTCATTATTTCTTTATTGCCTAGACTCTGATTGCCTTTCCTTTGGATCCTGTTTTATCTCTTCAGTCTTCCCAAGAACAGCCCTCACCTTTGGTCCATGTGTCGTTTTTGAATCTTGTTGCTGCAAGCTGCAAACTAGTCAACTTTGTAGTCGTACTCTTTTGACTTGGGAAATATTAACGCTGCTTCGGAAGGGAGTGTGCATATCACGCAACTGAAGGGGTTCTTTCTATCACGGATTTGTACATTGTTTCTTTTCCCTTCAGCTATACTGTTTATTTTCGTGCTATTGATAGGAAGGGAATTATCAAAGTCTTCAGACTCCCTAAATTCGTAGCACCTTCGTTCAACCTGAAATCTATTTCAATCTTTTCTCCGCAGTACTAAAAAGGCTCCGTTGAAAATGCAATAAAATTTCTGATTTATCTTCTTTTTCATACATTTTGCTTAAAATGTCAATCCTAACTTCGCTTCCTCTTTCATTTCTGTTGTTTATTCCCATGGCTGCAGAGTTACCTTCTCATGTAAACTTATCTTAACTGCTTATGATTATAAACTTTTTGACTATAATTCACTTTAGACTATTTTTTGAGCTAATCCTATTCATCTTCATTATACAAATTTTTTGCTAATGTAATTTCTTCTAAATATGAGCTTTCTACTATTTCTATGCTTAATCCTAAAAAGGGATATATTCCAAATAGTATCGGTTCTTAAAATGTGTTTTTCAGGCTTGTATCCTGCTTTCATAAACTATTTCGTCTACCCATTCACTTCGACCTTCCCTTTCCGCTAGAAGCTTGCTCTAAGAAAGAGGAACCCTTTCACCACTTTATCTACCGCCCTATTGCCTTGACTTTTTTTTTCAAGGCTTCAAATCTATTCTATATGAGGTGATTCTGAAACTGCTTAATTTTTATAATGTTATCCCAGATCGCCAATATTGTTTCTATAAATTGACATCTTTCTCTCTCTGTAACTTTTGATCCTCTGTTCCTTGCACGGCATTTGATAAATCTTTCCTGTGGTATTGTGGTACTTGATATATCGAATATCTTCAGTAATATCTGGCACAAGGGACTTTGTTTCCTAAACTTTCTACTTTTCGATGATTTTCTTTCCTTTGCTGGGCTTCTTGTAGTCCCCTGGCCTCTTTGTACCTAAGGTGATATTAAAATAAACAAACAATTTTATTTCCTTCTTGTTTTATGATATATAGTTGATCTTCAAGATGATTTGAGAATTTTTTTTTGAAAAAATATTATAAAAGTGGAACTAGTAAATGAAGTGTTAAACAAAATTTGATATATATATATATATATATATATATATATATATATATATATATATATATATATATATATATATATATATATATATATATATATATATATATATATATATATATATATATATATATATATATATATATAAAATTAAATAAATTTATATATATATATATAATATATATATATATATATATATATATATATATATTATATATATATATATATATATATATTATATATATATATATATATATATAAATAAATTTACCATTGATAAACCTGTTAAAATCAGTATAGACAATTACAAAGCTGCATATTTTTACTAACATCAACAAGAGAGCATCGAAAAGTGCTTCCAAACATCAGTTTGAGAGGTCTGATCAAAATTTTTAGTAACGATTGAGCTGAAAGCTTTCATTAAAATTAAGTTCTCAAAAATAAAAATAAAAAAAAGCATACCTTTAAAATGTATTGTGAATAATATCACATCAGTTGTTGAAGTTTCATTATTGCCCTTTGTTTGTGCTTGTCTTACACTATTATTTCATATGACAACTAAGTAATTCAGAGTTTCAAAGTTTTCCATCACAGTTTATGTATAATTGATATTATAAAGCTTAATAATCAAACATTTAATTTTTTTCTTTTTAGTCGCAAGAATTTTTCAAAACTGATCCTGATTTGATAACACCTTTGGTTGAAGAAATAATACCCAAACACTCTTGTTTAGTGTTTTGTCCGACAAGAAAAAATACTGAAGCAGTTGCAAAGATGTTGTGTTCATGCTTGCCTAAGAGCTTATTAGAGTGGCGCAATATTGCCAAAATTTCATTACTGAAAGCCTTGAAGGAAGAAGGAAGTGGGTTGTTATGTCCAATTTTGAGAAAAACGATACCCTTTGGGATTGGTTACCATCATTCAGGTATTTGGTGCTATTTATTTTCACTATTTAATTTTCAAGGTTAATTCTTATGGAAGCATAGATTATAATTGTATGATTGACTCAATATTTGTAATTTTAGTAGTTTATTTGCAATAGTTTAGTAATTTTCTGTTTTTGATGTGATGAAGAATCCCCATAGAAACATGTCCTTATCGCCATATTTGTTTTGCGAGCAGTAAATTATAGTAGACTCAATAAGGTAGTTTAGGTTCCTGTTTTATGATTAGATTTGTCTATATATCCACTAGTGTTTTTTTCTTTATTTTTAAAAATTTGCATTAAAATCATTTTCAGTAAATAATAGGAAATATTCGCACCTTATAAAAACATTTAGATACATACTATTTTTAAGTATTGTGGGTTTGTTTTAAATTTAATATATTTACTTTTTTCTAATTTAGTATAAGTTAAAAGGAGCTGAAAAAATATGTATAAAATAAATTACATGATGATTTAAAGGCGAATTTGAGAGTTGAATTCCTTGAATTTAAGTTGAGTTCCTCTAGGATATATTAATAGTTATTGTCTGACTACTTTTTTTTATAAGCAAAGCCTTTATCAATTTTGGGACTATTTTGAGTAATTATTTTTACACACAGGTTTAACGGATGGTGAGAGAAAGCTTCTAGAAGAAGGATTTTTAATGGGAACACTTTGTTGTATTGTTTGTACATCGACTTTGGCAGCTGGAGTTAATTTGCCTGCAAGAAGGGTAAGGCATATTTTATTTCCTTAATGCCTTGATCACTGTCTATGTTTGATATTTATGTATTCTTTTATCTTATAGGTAATTATTCGATCTCCTTATATGGGACGAGAGTTCCTTACAAGCGCACGGTATCATCAGATGATAGGAAGAGCAGGGAGAGCTGGTTTGGATTCAGAAGGAGAGAGCTTCCTTGTTATTAATTTTAAAGATTTAGATAGCATTAAAGAACTTCTTCTCTCTCCGAATGAACATTGTTTATCGAAAATGCAGGAAAACGATTTTAAGGGCTTAACAGAACTTGTATTCACCATGATTGGGATGCAAGTGGTTAAGTCTGTCTCTTCAGTGTTATCTTTAGTTGGGAGTACTCTTTTAGCTGTTCAAGCTGATGCTTTAAATTGTAATATTCAGTCTGAGGTATGCTTTGTACTTATTCCTAATTGTTTAAAATAATTTCTGTTGTCATTTATTTTCTAACTGTAGTTGATTTTCCAATTAGACAATCAATGTAATAAGAAAACTTCGGTCGCAAGGATTTCTTCGAAGTCACAAAGATCCCAAACAAGATGAGAAAAAGTCTCCTGAAGGTTTGTAGTTATGATCATTCCAGGATAAGAAGTGGGGGGGGAGGGGTAATAGAAAGTAGCCATATTGAATTAGTAATGTAATATTAGTATTATTAGATTAGTAATGTTATAAGTTGCGATGAGGCAATTAATCGTCATCGTCAAAATCGGCATATTTTTTTCTCAATCTTTATCGTAAATTTTCTGCCAATGATTTTGCAGATTATTTTACATAAATTGGCCTATAATGTCTTCGCTCCATCTACTTCTATTGAGAGTGAAAGGCTGTTTAGTAGAGGGGGCTAGATATATCGTACTCTCCAAGACGAAATCGAATTACCCCAGAAAACTGGAGAAAAGATTGTTTCTACATGACAGTTTAAGAACTCTAAACTTAAAGTACTAGAATTTTGCATGTTAGTCCATGTTCTCACATATTAAAATTTTTAAAATCACTATTCTGAAAATATTATACAATTTATATTAAAATTACACGTATTTGCACTTGAATGAAGAAAGACAATTTAATTTTTCCTTATAAAATTTATATATTAAAAAAAAAAATTTTTATGGAGGGCGCTTTCTATAGCCAAAATAGCAGGTCGACCTTTGACTAGCAATTGCAAATCAATCTCAACTTGGCCGACCTCACGATTTTTTGTGAGGCCGTTTTTGTAATGCTGCAAGCCCATACTCATTCCTGATCCGTTTAGGGTTGTCCACTACGAGGGGGTGTAATCCTCTTCTCCCATCCACCCCTTAGAGGGTGATGGCGTAGCTATTCCACCCCATTTCTTTCAACCACTACTCACCCCTTTTTGAAGGTTCAACTCTACCCCAGAGTGTACTCCCCACTTCCCCTCCCACCTTAAGGGGGTGTGTGTAGCCACAGCACCCCATTTGAGATTTCTCAAGATTTCAAGTTCTTCTCTGAGTTGTATTTTTGGTGACGTAACTGTATTATAAAATTTTCAATTTCAATTTCATCGTCATCGTCAAAAACTTCTTAATAGTACTATCACTAGTTTTAAGTTTAGGTTAATAACTTTAAATCTTAAAGGTTATTGTTAAATTTGAAATTTTTGTTTAATTATAAACTCTACAAAAATATGACCCATTTTAAAGATCGTTTTTTTTTATGACTGTTTATACGTGTGCAACGTGTGTGTAATTTGTATGGACTTTCTATACCCTGCAAATATCCATGATGTAATTGCTAATTTTAAATTTGTGGAATATCACCTCTTTAACTCTCGCACTAGGTTTTTAATTTTGTTTTTCTCTGAAATCCAAATATATAAGGTTAATTCTTCAGTTTGATTAAATGCAACTTAATCTCTAATTCCCATGTGAAGAGTGGAATATTTTTTTATACTAATATTGACACGCATGTGACATATATAAAAAAATCTTGAATTTCTTAACTTCTATATTTTTTTTCTTAGTCTTGCCTTCCTAATTACTACATTAATCTTGTTTCTCTTGCTGTTCCTCTAATGGTATAGAATTCTCAGTTGATTTTGAGTATCTCATTACTTTTTGCAAGATTGTTATATTCTCTGCTGTGGTTGTCTATTTAAGGGATTAAGACTTTTCTGTCTTCCAAATGCTAAAGTAATCTTGTTTCTGCTGATGTTCCTTTAATTAAATAGAATTTTTTTTTTTTTTTTTTTTTTTTTTTTTTTTTTTTTTTAAGTATCTCGCTACTTTTCTAAAGATTGTTACATCTTTACTGGGGTTGTCTTTTTAGGGGATTTTAATGTATATAATACTGAGAGGTTTAGTTCTCATACTGATCGACGTTGGGGAGGAGACTCATTCTATATTATTTAACAATCTAGTTTCTAGATTATTTGATTAGGAAAGTCACACATTCTGAATCATCCTACCAATTTTTTTTTTTTAAGCATTCTTGACCTACTCTTCATCACTAATCCACACAATAATTGCGTTGTCGCTGCGACTCATTGATAATTTTGACAATAATCTTATAACTTAATTTTAGTGCTTTCTTTTAGGCAGTTTTATTCCTTTTGTTTCCTTTGTTTGGAACTTTAATTGATCTAATTGGGTCTGCAAGCCTTCTATTCATCCTTAGGGCTATTCGACATTCTGTTCTACTCCTTTCAGATAGGCTATTTTATGCCAAGAATCGTCTTTCGACTTCAATTTTCCGATTCTATTCTATCTGATTTAGATAGAGTTACTTAACCTTGGTAATTTCAAAAGACCTAATTTTTCTCTCTTTTGGCTATTCTGTTGTCCTTGTGGATATTGTAAACAACAACGGTATCGATATAGGCCTAGGCAAAAACTTGTCCTGAAAACCATATCCCAATTGTAACTAAGGCATTTTCAAAGAAGCTAGGAATCATGTTAAGGTTGCAAAAATTTCCTTTTCACAGTTCTTCCAAGTTATCCAGGGGTCTCATCTGTCTTTTTTATGGAATACCGTCAGGGGTGACCCCTGGTTCCACTTATCTTTTTGATAATGTTTTCAAACTCTAACTTTTTGCTATTTAACTTTGTCACTCTGTCTCTTTTCTATAGGTGGTCGAAGGGTCAGACCATTTGCGTTCTACAACCTTGAATCGCTAGAGGTTCAGTGTCTTTGTGTAAATTTTGAGTGAAAATTGGTAACTCCTCATTCAATAAAATGCTATAAATGTTCTTTTCAAATTTTTATTTTATTTTCTGTATTTCCTGCTGAATTAAACTCCATCATTTTAAACCTTACAAAAGCTGTCCATTGAGAAATTTGTTTGGTACCACTGATCTCGTATATTAATTTTTTTTTTTTTTATATAAAATCTCTTCTTTCTTGAGTGGTAGTTATAGCCTAATTTTTAAATTGTAAAAGATTTAGTATTTTGTATTTTACATACTGAATTGTCAATTATCATTTTGATTTGTATGTGTTAAACCAGAATGAAAATCCCTCTCACTTTCAGATCTAATCAAAACTAAGTATTCTCTATCACTTTCCCCTACTGATGGAGAATATGGATGGAATAAATGATGATACTTTGATTATTTGTCGCGTTGGGAAAGGCTGCAGTCAAAGGTGATTGTCATATTTATTGATATTACTAGTCTCTTTAATGCATTATTAACAGTTAGGATAAAGTAGGAGGATACTTTTATTAGTGATGAATCATAAGTCTTAAAAGTCTTTTATCTATTTATCCCCTTTTTTTTTTAAAGCTTAGTGTATCATTAGTTTGTTTTTAAGGAATTAAATATATTGGGTCAAGCCTATTAAAAATTGTTAATATTTTGAATATTTAATATTATTATTATTATTATAGTTGTAGTAGCACTAGTAGTGTGTCAGTGGTTCTTTTATTTTTATTTATTTTTAAACCTTATCCTTTTTATATATGCAAGTTTTTTTTTTCTTTCTTTCTTTCTTTTTTTCAAAGGTTCTGTTGACCTTCAGTGGGCTAATCGCCTCTATTATGACCTTATTCACGCAAGAGCAAACCTAGCAGTTCATAGTCACCTTCATCTCCTTTACTTAGTAACTCCTTACGAGGATTCTGAGAGCTTCGTTTGCAATCCTGAAGTGTTTTTTAATATAGTAGGTATTGATAAAATTTAATGATTTCACCCATTGCTACTTTAAAATGAAAAAGTAAAAATACTAAAGTGAAAAGGGAACATAATTTTGTTTAAGTTGTATCTGAAGCATTAGTGTATTTAATTAGAACTTTGTAAATACCAGCTGAAATTTTGAGTTTTAACAACAAGTATTAGCAGTAATAATAATAATAGTAGTAGTAGCAGTAGTAGTTGTAGTAATCTGTTTATATACGAGCCATTGAGAGCAAAAGTGGTGTAAGTCAAAAAATTTGATTTTGAAATAATTAAGATTTAAGGTGAAGTTTTCGTATTGTATTCACTGGGCAATTGTTACATATTCGCTGCCATAATTTGAAAAAAATTGTTGAAGTAGATTTACAAAACTTGAGCACAAAAGAGGGTGAAGTGGTAGTGAAAGTCCGATTTTTAAAAAAATAAAAATATTTACTTAAACCACTTCTGCTTTCAGCGGTTTTTATTAATTATATTTTCGTAGGTACTTTGTTAGCATCTTCAGTAAAAATATTTATATATTCACGGTAATAAAATTTGTTTTACCTTCTAGCACAGTTACCTCACCAAAGAAGAATCAGAAATAGCCTTTATACTTGGTATTACAAATGCCGTTGCAGTACAGATCAAAATGGGAAATACTCCTAAGGTATCTCGTTATTCATAATAATAATAATAATAATATAATAATAATGATTTTATTTTTCTAAAAAATTAAACTTTCTTAAATGTTTTTTTTTTTAGAATTTAGATAATCTTGTTTTGAAGAGATTTTACGTAGCCCTTCTTCTACACAAATTACTAAGCGGAGAGAATATATGGAATGTAAGCGAAAGCTTTCAGATTCACAGAGGAATGATTCAAGCAACTCTTAAATACAACGATTTCTTTTGCTCATTGTGTACTTTACTTTTGTGAGGTGCGGAAAATTTATTTTTCTTAGTGTCTAATACATGGTCTTCCTATAGGGTAAAGGATTTATGAATATTGTAGGTGAATTGAGTTCAGTATGTATGAAACTTATGTTCAAATAGAAATGAAGTTCTTATCGATATTGTTCGATAGAACTTCAACAAGAAGTTACATGCTTATTTTTCATCTTTTAGGAATTAAGTATTGACATACAAGTGAAGTATTTTAATTATTTAGCATTTTGTTTTTTAAGTTTAATAAAATTTTGTTTAGAGGAAGTACGAATGGAAATTGTTTATATTGTGCTGTCCATTTGAAATTTGTTTCCGCTTCCGCTATTTTAATATTTTAGTTCACTGTCCATTCTCCATTTTTCAGGAACTTGAAGAGCTTTGGGCATTTCGAGATTTACTGTCTCCTCCTTTACAAAAACACTTTCTATATGTTCTTTTTCGGAAATATCACCTCTTGATGAGTCTACCTGCTGTAAAATTCGTAAGTGAGATGTAGTTTTTATTTAACCCTATTAATAATATATTGTGCAAATGGATTCAGTATTTGTTGAATAGGTTAACTATTTTCCTATGTTATAATTTTACTGGTTACTGGTGGTCTTTTAAATCATATGTGTGATTTTAAACTTACATTTATCTCAAACTTGTCAGTGGAGTATTATTATTTTATTTATTTTTTTGAATTAACATTTTTTTTTTTGAATGGAATTTATTTAAAATTTAAATCAAAATTTGGTCCCTTGCTTATTTTATTTACGAAAATAAATAACCCAGAAAAATAATTAAATTTTTTTTTTTTTATACAAAGTCTACGAATATTTTTATGTATCAAAATTAACTTTTGATTTTTGAAACAGGGTCGGGCGAAGCTTTTGTTTAATGCCGGATTCAAGACCTTGTCTCACATTGCAAAAGCAACGCCCCAACAGTTAGTGAGTAAAATTGAACATCTTCCAAATACTGTAGCCAAACAACTGATCAGTTCTGCCAAGGTATGCTTCTTAAAAGTGAGGTTAGGTTTAGTTATAAATAAGATCTTTTTAGTACATGTTATTTTTATTATTAATTTATATATATCCTTATTATGTCGATTTTTTATATTATGAATTTTGTTTTAAAATAAGTTTTTGTTTTTTTTTTCTATTAATACAAATTTATAACTAATCTTCTTTTCCTTTATGTAACATTTTGAATTCGGTTATATGGTTCTCAATTCCCTAAGATGCCATCCTTTTTTTTCAATTACACACACACACATATATATATATATATATATATATATATATATATATATATATATATATATATATATATATATATATATATATATATATATATATATATATATATATATATATATATATATATATATATATATATATATATATATATATATATATATATATATATATATATATATATATATATATATATATATTATATATATATATATATATATATATATATATATATATATATATATATATATATATATATATATATATATGGACAGATGTTGCTTCTGGAAAAGGCAAATTCCCTTCAAGAAGAAGCTGAGGAAATGCTTTTTAATTTGACATCAGATTAAACTAGATATATATAATTTGATTCTTCATATGCTTTATATTTTTATAGTATACTTTATTTTACGATATATTATATATTTTTTTAATAGTTTATTTCATATCCCTGTGTATAAATATGGTTGTACTAAGTGTTTCTTTAATCAATTATTATAGATCTTTTGGGGAATTTTTAACGAGTTTATAGTCAGTGTTCGATTTTATAAAGGTAACGTAAAGGTGCATCGTTGTTATTTGAGACACTGTGAGCTTAAGTAACATAAAATATATACATGAAACTGGGAGTCGTTTTCCATTGCATAAGATTTGTTGTCTGTTTATCATTTAACTTTTGCCATTTTATATATAAGAAAGGTAGCCGCTCTGATCCTTCCAACTATCGCCCTATAGCTCTCACTTGTATTCTGTCTAAAATCTTTGAAACCCTCCTTAACTCTCACTTCTTAGATCATCTGGAATCTCATTCCCTTCTTTCTGATCATCAGTATGGCTTTCGTCGTTCGAGGTCTACTGGTGATATACTTTCCTATCTCACAGATCTATGGTCTTCTGCCCTTAGGACCATGGGGAGACTTGCGTGGTGGCGCTTGACATATCTAAGGCGTTTGACCGGGTATGGCATGCGTCACTGCTTTCCAAGCTCCCCTCCTTTGGGTTTCCTCCTCCTCTTTGCTTACTTATGTCTAGTTTTCTTTCTAATCGTTCCATTTCGGCTGTTGTTGATGGAGCGACTTCTTCCTTTCCTGTCAATAGTGGTGTTCCTCAGGGTTCTGTCTTGTCTCCTACTCTATTCTTACTTTTCATTAATGATCTTCTCAGCTGTTCATCTAACCCTATACATTCATATGCCGATGACTCAACCCTCCATTCTTCTACTCATTTCAAATCTGCTCCTTCCTTTGCATCTAGAGTTGCTTCTCGTCTACATCTTTCCGATTCCATTCTTGCAGATCTGGATAGAATTTCCCATGGGGTCGTCTCAACCTTGTGAAATTCAACTCTTTAAAAACTCAACTTCTAGAAATCTCCCTCTCAAAGACACCTCCTAACTTTTCTATTTCTTTCGATGGTTCTCCCGTCTCTCCTGTTGACAATATAAACATCCTTGGCCTTCACATAAACAAAAAAATGTCTTGGAAACCTCATATCACAATGGTTGCTAGGGCGGCCTCAAAGAAGCTGGGAGTTCTGTTTAGACTGCGAGAATTTTTTTCTTCCTCGCAGTTACTCCAATTATACAAGGGTCTCATCCGCCCTTGTATGGAGTACTGCTCTCATATCTGGGGTGGCTCAGGTTTCACCGGTCTTTTGGATAGGGTTGAGTCAAAGGCTAATAGACTAATAAACTGTCCCGCTCTTTCTAATTCTCTTGATTCTTTATCTTTGCGACGTGATGTTGGTGCCTTGTCACTTTTCTATAGGTACTACAGTGGCAAATGCTCGAGGGAACTATCCACCCGTGTACCTCCACCTTTACGGCGTCCTCGCAGCACAAGGGGTGCAATGTCAGCGCATCAATTTTGCGTGGACATGGGCAACTCCAGGCTTGTCCGCTGTGGTGCCTCTTTCTTTCCTGCCACCTCTGTCTTGTGGAACTCTCTTCCATCTTCTGTATTTCCCTCTATATTTAATCTCAATTTCTTTAAAGCCCGCGTCTGCGCCCACCTGAGAAATTTGCATTAGGTGGGTACTATAGGGGTGGTTTTTATTTTCTGGATTTTGTACTCTTTACTTTCATTTTTATTCTTTTAACACCCCTCCTTGAATAGGGCTTTGCCCGTGAGTGGTGGTGATGTGTAAAAAAAAAAAAAAAAATAAATATAATATATATATATATATATATATATATATATATATATATATATATATATATATATATATATATATATATATATATATATATATATATATATATATATATATATATATATATATATATATATATATATATATATATATATATATGGCAAAAGTTAAATGATAAATATACAACAAATCTAATGCAATGGAAAACGAATCCCAGAAAGCGCTTAATGCAGATATGTTGCTGCTCTACTAAGAATAAACCTAATTCTAATAAATTTAGCTTACAATTAATAAAAAGAAATTAAAGAAACTCGTCATTGAAATGCTCCTCAAATAGTTAAAATAAATAGGGGAATTTAAATAAGTTTCCAAGATAATAACTTGGACCTTCGGCTTATTTTTCGTAAGCTCATAAATAAGTTTTAAAGTAGTAAATTAGGTAAAATTTAGCCTAGTAAGAACATAGCTTTAACCCAAAGCAAGAATCCTCAAACTCTGCTCAAAAACAAAGTCCCAGTTAATTAAACAGGAAAAGTTCAAGTGAAATATAAAATTCAAGTTAAAAGTAATACACTAACTCAACACGAGCATAATGAAAAAAGTCGATTTTAATTCAAAATAGCAAAATAATTCTTCAGCCTTTGATGAGTATTTTTAGCTAAAACGTTTTAATGCATAATTGTAAAAGCGACTTGCACATTCGATTGGTAAAAAGTAAGTATTCAAACCTCGCCCTCTCCTGTATATACAACAAAAGTCAATACACATGCTAAATGGTGCCGTTCTATAAAAGATTTTTAAAGTTTAGGGTGTATTTCGATATTTTGTGAAAACCATAGATAATTTTATCTACTAAGAAGCAACATATAAGGGATTTTCTAATATTATATATATATATATATATATATATATATATATATATATATATATATATATATATATATATATATATATATATATATATATATATATATTAATTATAAACCACTAATTAAAACAAAAATAATGAAAGATTAAAAGTAAGACGATATCGACAAGATGTCAAAACCGAAATAAATAGGATTAGGTTAAAAATTTGAACACTATATTTCAGAACCTACACACAGTTCTCTCTTCAGGTGTGGACCAAAAGAAAACGAAGAAATTAAAACAGTCGGAGCACACACTAATAAAGGAGACGAGAACGCAGCGAACTTACGAACAAAAGCAAAGGTGGAATGCGCAGGCGCGACTAGAAAACAGTGTCACGTGTACGTTCATACGTACAGACAAACAGGAAAAAATCTATATATTAAAGTATAAAAAAGTAAATGGAGACTCAGGCACGCATAAAATATGCAGTGCAATGGTAAGTGTTACAGTACGGTTTTCAAATAATTGAAGGTGAAGTCATTTAAATAAAAAAACCAGTAAAAGAATTGAAATTATTAAATTTTTTTATGAAGAATGATTCTACCAATCTAAGGATGTTTTTATTTTTTGAAAGGTATACAAAACGAGCGTCTTCCCAGTTTATAATATGATTTTCAGTGATATGCATAAGGATGGCATTGCTTAGATTATGTTGTTGAATGTCAGATTTATGGGGAAATACGAATCTTTAGAGTTTTTAATGTTTCGTCAAAATAGAACTTTTGACAGGCAGTTAATTAGTTTTGCATATAATGTATCTGCGAAGTTGAAGATCAGGCTAATGTTAAAAATTTTCCTTATGATGAATTCCAACTCTAATAATGGATTCAGTATGTGGTAGTAGTATTATAATTTGGGGCTTGTCATACGTGGATGGAGGTATTATTGTTATAAAGATTATAGACCAAAGTTTAGAGTCATATTTTGAGTAGTAAAATTGATTGAAAGGATGTACCAATAAAGTAGTGAAATTAAAAATTACTTCATACCTTGAATTCTGAACTAAATTTTATCACGAAAAAAAAGCTTACATTTTTGAATAAAAACGCCTAAATATGTTGAAGTAATTTTTGAAATGAGTTAGAAATATCATCATGTTCTTTGAGTGAAAAATATGACAATGTTAGGCCACTTCGAAAATGAAATTATGAGAACTTAATAGAAATTCTTCCATATGAACGAAAATTTAAAATATATGAAAGGATATTACAATTAACTAATAGATAAAATAGTGAAAGTATAGAAAGAGCTTTTATAGGACCCTCTTAGCTTTTCCTGGGCTATGCTAAATCAAATATTCTATTCTTTTTATCTGCCTGAAAAAAAACTATAATTACATGAGGAAACCTTTTAATTAATCAAAGGGTCAGACTGAAAACTTGTCAAGCAAATAAATAAAATTTTATTTTATGTTATTTTTTCAGCGAACGGGAGATAATCAGATTAATCTTAACTCATTACTTTAAACCTTCTGCCATAATAAGAAGAAAGTTATTTTGAAGACCGCGAAAAGCCAAATAGGTAATAGCAATTTTTGACCTTTTTTATTTATTTATGTTATTTATTTATTTATTTATGTTATTTATTTATTTATTTATTTCATTATCGTTATTAAATATCGTTTTCGTTTGAATAATTGGCGGCGAAGGATCAAAAGTTTTCAAGGTTAGGGGTTTTCTTACTTTCGAACCCGTGATAATTAAAGACTTTTTTTTTTTTTTTTTAATTTATTATATTATATATATTATATATAATTAATTTCTGATGTCTCACACAAGTACATTCTAAAACTAAATTAGTGTGTGTATTACCTGTATTTCCTACTTTGTTTAAGACTCCTTTTTTTTTTTCTCCCATCAGTAGGAAAAACTTCCATCGTTAGCTAAAAATTTTTGACGTCTGTCAAGTTAGCAAAAGATTTTAGCTAAAGATTTTTTATAAGGTCAAATTTCAGAGGAGAAATAGGACAGACAACCACAGTGTAAAAATAAATAAATAAAAATTATTAAAATATAATTTTAAAAATATATATATCATCATCACACGGGTTGGGGGGTACGGGGAGCAGATCCCCCCCGTAGATAAATGTTCATTTGCCATGCATCTACTAAAATATATTAAAAATTAAAAAAATATATTCATAATTATTATAATAATAAAATTAAAAAAATTGCTTACATATCGATTGTATTGATATAAAAAAAAAAATGATGCTTTTCCTGATGAAGATTTGGGTATAGCACCGTATTCGTTAAATTTATTATATTTTTAAACTTATATTTTACAATTTCTTATTTATTTATTTATTTTTACACTGTGATTGTCTGTCCTATTTGTCCCCTGAAGTTTGTCCTAAAAAAAAATCTTTAGCTAAAATCTTTTGCTAACTTGACAGACATCAGAAAAGGAGCGGTCAAAAGAAAATATTGAAAAAACAAGAAAAAATCTTAATTTTCTAATATTTTGTTTGAAAATTTTTTTTATTATTAGGCTTAACTGAAATTTTGAGGGTATATCCATTTTCTCCCAAAGTTCTGAGTTGATTTGAAGTATTTTTCTGAGTCTATAACATAGTTTGAAAGTTATTTGGACCCATAATTGAAAAAAAATGAATAGCTGGGTCAAACTACTAAGTTTGAAAATTTAAATAAATAATCTTAGCCCCAATTTATTGCATTGGTATGAACAGATTTTTGATATCACGTCTAGAAAAAAAGTTATAAGCACTTGAAATTTTTTTTGCAAAAATCGTACCCTTCCGGAGAAAAAAAAAAAAAAAAAATGCTACCTACTAATTTTTTTTATTTTTGGATATTGTTTAGAGGAGGGAAAGGGCAACAACTTTTATTTAGTGGATTATTAAATGCTATTTTTTTGAAGCGAGATGTAGCCTCTCAAACTTTGGGAATTTTTGAAGTATGATTAAAAATGGACCATTTTGAAGGCTATATCTCAAAACCAGTGAATCACATTGAATAAAGTATAGAGAGAAATTTGTAGACCTCTCCCTTTTCTATACACTCACCAAAAATAAGAAATGTTATAATTGTATTTGTTTTTTTTTTTTTTTTTTTTTTGTCTAAAAAGGTGGATTTTTTTTCAATAGTTGGTCAGTTTTGGGCTTATAAAATTTTTTCTATAACTCTGGTATCAAAAGTCTGTAAGAAGTTTTTGTAGCCCATAGAATTATAAATATTATTATAATATTATTTCAGATTATTGCAAAAAGTGGTTTGGCCCTGCCATTCATTTGAAAAAGGGAAAAATTTAAAAAAAAAAAAAATTTAAATTATAGGCTCAGAAAAATGCTACAAATGGACTTTTTTCACTGGGAAAAAAACAATTTACACTGAAAATTTCAGGAGAATTGGTTGAAAATTAAAACTTTTTTTGAAATTGGAATGTCCCCTTAAGTATAATTTGGCATTTTAACCCCGGCAGGCAAACCCTGGTTTTCCCTGATTTTTAGCCAGGGCCCCAGTCGGTTCATATATATATATATATATATATATATATATATATATAATATATATATATATATATATATATATATATATATATATAAATATATATATATATATATATGATGGGATGATTAATTGTAATTGTTATCATCAAAATTGGCATTTTTTCTTAATCGTCATTGTCATTGTGAATTTTCATCTGATTATTTTGCCAATTAATTTATTTAAATTGTACTATGACTTTTTAAAATTGAAAATATAGCCAAATACATTCTAAACATCTTTAATTTAATAAAATCTCTACCCTACAAGACAGCTGTATAGGTTACAAAAAATGGAAAAATGATGTTTCTGCTGTGACGGCTCTCAAGGCTGTGGAGCTGCAAGATATTGGGTAGAGTTAGAGTATAAAAAAATTTTCAGGTAGAGCTGGAGTAAAATTTTTTGATGGAACTGGAACTAGAGCTAGAGCCAGTTTGCTAAGAAAAAAAATTTCTGCGTAGTTGTAAATTTCAAAATGAAGTCAAGAGTCATGATTGGACAGTGTGATATTGCTCATTCAAAAATAATTTAAAAACTTTACATCATACATTTTCAATGAATAATAGAACAAGTGAAACTTTCTCGCATTTTTATTTTCTATAGTAGGATGGACCTCAGAATACCTCTTTGGATAATGCCACAGCAATATTTCCTCTTCTGTCATTTGGTCCTAAATCATAGTGGTTTTTTTTATGCTTTACATGAACCTTAAGTGACCATTAAAATGTAGTTAGTTTCTGTCAACAGCTTTTCCATTTAAGTAATTTCAAATTTGTGACACATGAGAGATTAACCTTAATATTTAATTTCTTTAACATGTTTATGCTCCTCTCCTCACCCCCCCCCAAAAAAAATAAAAAAAATGGAGAGGTTCTTTTCATAATAAAGTATAATTAATATTTTTTAATATTAATTAACATGATATTGTTTAGTAAGTTTTACAATATCAAAATTGTAAGAAATCATATTAAAGCGTTTTAGGCCTATATGTTTTGTTGTTAGCACAGAATAATATTTAAAATTTTGGAGTTTTTAGTTTAGTTCAAGAACTTTTCTTATTTTTTATAAACTACAGAATGAATAACTGATTGTTCAATTATCAGTAAAAAGTTTTATTTCTCAAGTACTTCAATAATAATTATAATTTAAATTTTTTTTTTATTTTTCTAGTAATTTAAAATATCAGTAAGGAATTAGTTTGACTTTCATATTACTATTAGACCTATTTAATTACTTTAATAATAAAAATAAATAGTCATGGTAATATCAGAGAGAATTCGAGCAAAGCTTGCAGGAACTGCCGAAGATTCTTCATTTTGCTGGCTTGAAAGGAAAAGCAATAAGAAGAGCAGGCTTCTAAGCTACGAGTTTTACAAGTAAGCATATCTTTGATAATGTAGCTCATTAAGTATAGATATTATGACGTAATAATTGAAATTATTCCTTTTACTGTTATGTTATCAATATTTAGTTATTATTTACAGTCAGAGTTTATCATAAGATTTTGAACTCTAGTAACTTTGTCTTTTTTTTAAAGTAATACAAGATTTTAATGTAAATCTTTGATTTGCCATCTTTCCTGTGAATATTTAAGGCAGCATTTATTAGCATGTTACAATAGAGTTACGGATTGGTTGTTATGAATAACGAGGATTTTTTTTTTTCATATTTCAGAGGCTTTATACTGAATTCTCAAACATATAGAGAAGGTGATGGTGTTCTCATAAATATAGGCTGTCAGTTTGGTAGTTATGAGAAAAAATTTGATATCGCAAGAATAATTAATTGTTATGATAATGGTGAGTCAGTTGAATATGTTTCATTTCTATTTAGAACCTTTATTAAATTTTAGCAAATTGGTGTTTGTAAATCACCAAAATCACAAAATTAAAAATGAAATGTAATTGAACCAAAGTTGGTCTGTAACTTGAAATTCATGAATTGCTTCAATAGATTAAAATCTAGTTTTGAAGTTTTGTGCATTTTATTATTATTATTATTATTATTATTATTATATATAATATTATTATTATTATTATTATAATTATAATTATTAATATTATTATAATTATTATTATTAATATTATTATTAAAATTATTATTATTATTATTATTATTATTATTATTATTATTATTATTATTATTATTATTATTATTATTATTATTTACAAGTTAGACCCTATATCAATCTTGTTTTTATTACAAGACACATAAAGCATATTTGAATATTCTGCTTTATTTTTAATTATTTATTTACTTATTTTATGGTACACCATTTTCTTCCTTATCATTTTACATGCTTCTGATGCAAAAGTCAGGTTGGGTGTTTACTACTTCTAAAATGTTTTGATTATATGTACTTTCATTTGAATTTATATTTTAAGGGTGCAATTTATCTTTCTTATATATATATTATATATATATATATATATATATATATATATATATATATATATATATATATATATATATATATATATATATATATATATATATATATATATATATATATATATATATTAGGGATGGAGTGAAGTATCGGTATCGGTATCGGCAAAATTTTTGGATAAGAGTAAAGTATCGGTATCGGTAGTAGTATCGGCATATTTTCCGATACCGATACCGGTATCGGTATCTGGTAATTTTTAGGTATCGGTATCGGTAAAAATTTTGGTATCGCTCCATCCCTAATATATATATTAGATATAAAGTTATTAATACACACCACTATTACTATTATTACTATATATATATATATATATATATATATATATATATATATATATATATATATATATATATATATATATATATATATATATATATATATATATATATATATATATATATATATATATTCTTGAATAGGGAGCGTGGGCTACAAAGGATTTGTCACAGTTCAGTGGTTTACACCTTTTGAAAATATCAGGAAAGCTCATAAGAAATACGTTGATGCAGGTATTTTTACATCTTTTAATTATATAATATCTGATATAATTGTCACGAATGAAGAGTTGATGAATAAAGAAATTTATTGTGACTATGAGTTGTTTATTTTGTTTGAGAAGGTTCTATGAGCTCGTAATTTGTTTGAGAAGGTTCTATGAGTTGTTTATTTTGTTTGTGAAGGTTCTATGAATTCTTTATTGTTTGAGAAGGTTCTATGAGTTATTTATTTTGTTTGAGAAGGTTCAGTGACTTCTTAATTTGTTAGAGAAGGTTCTATGAATTGTTTATTTTGTTTGAGAAGGTTCAGTGAGTTCTTAATTTGTTAGAGAAGGTTCTATTAGTTGTTTATTTTGTTTTAGAGGGTTCTATGAGTTTTTTATATGCAACGCAAGAAGACTTTTCTTATTTCAAGCAGTGTAGAGTAAGTTAATTTGATTTGATAGGATAATGATTTTAGATTGATTTTATATTAAGTGTTTTGTAATTTAATTTGAGATTTGGTTATTTACTTTTTTTTTATTCAGAGATGTAAGGTGTGGCTGCATTAATCTGGATTCTATTGCCATTAAGTATTGATGTTAAGTTATTATTTACATAAAATTTCTTCATCTCTAAACTACATTAAAAAAAAAAAAAAAAAATTTTAATCTTTTTAATATATTAATCAATTTTTTATAGAAAATTTTCCGCCCTTGGAAGAGGATATTGAAGTAGCGAAAGACATTTGGACTTACGAAAATGAAGTTGATTTAGAAGCTATTTCAGGGCATTGTTGGGTATGTTATTATTATTATTATTAATTTTTTTTTTATGTATTTACTTCGTTTTTTATTATTTGCAATAAAATATTTCAGATAGCGGAAGTTACTGCTGATAATGTACCTAGCAAAATAAAAAAACCTACAGATGCATTGGGACCTCTCTATGTTTGTCGGTATATTTACCAGAAAACTTCCCCATATATTGTACCTCTGAAGAATAGTACTATTTATACAGCTGAAAAGTAAGTGGTTATTATTATTATTATTATTATTATTATTATTATTATTATTGAAATTTTTGGTTTACATTTAAATTAATTTCCTAATAGAAGAAAAATTATTTTTGGTATAATTTCTGAGCTTTACTATCTAAAATTATAATGAAGCCCCTTTATAGAACTTAACTATTTTTAACATTTTAGCGATAGCAAAGCGTAGTCAGATTATAGTAAAAATATAATTAAGGTTATAGTAATATAGATCAATGCTATAAATTGAGGACAGTCATTTGGCGCAAAAACAGTGAAATAAATACAAAATGGCTTCGTAAATGACGAAGGGTTATTTTGATAATACAAATATTTTTGTATTTGTCTTTATTTATTTATTTTCTTGATAAAAGGTTTTACAGGAAAAATGATTGTTTAAAAAAAATTACTTAATTAATGACGTGGTAATTTATAATGTTTAAAATATGTTATAGTCTAGGATTAGAAAAAGAGTTTATATACGTATAATTCTTATTAACCAATCAAAAGTTGCTTACAGTTTGGTTGCTTGTAGAAGAGTAATACCATGGCCGTAGGTTTGTGATGTAGGCATATAAGGGCGTGGCTTTCATTAGAAAATAGCTTGAAAAAAGTAGTTGAAGTTTTAATTTAAACTCAAATGTAAAAGGGCTTAACCCGTTTTGTCTATGAAACTCCCTATCCATCTGACGTCTGTATTTACGTTAATATATATATATTTATATTTTAGTCACATCTACGGACCTTTGGGTTATTTTGCATTAGAGTTCTCAGTTCACATGGAGCCAGCACCATTTGTATCATTCTCTTCCAGTGTATTTTTTTCACATTGTTTTCGTTGACCTCTCACATAACCTCTTCTAACCAACTCTCTGCATCATTTTCAGATCTATTTATACATTAAATAATTAGGTTTACTATTGTTTACATTATTATAATTTTAGTTAGTGAAGCTCAGAAATTAAATCAATGTTATCTTTTGAAGATGAAGTACTGAAAACGAAAAAAAAATTCAGTGGTAGCTTAAGGTAATTAAGAGCAAGAAAAAAAGATCTATGGAAAGTTAAAGGACAGAAGAAGAACTGTAAGATGATTCTGAAGAAAGATGAGTATTAATACTGGAGCTCCAAAAGAAGAAGAGAAGAGAATTGAGTGGTAGTGGAATTTCAGGAAGCAAAGATGGATTCTTTGGCAGTGAATATAGAAGAAAGGGAGAATTCAATCAGCGTTGAAAGGCTGTACGGCAGTCAATTTAGAGGTGGCTTAGTGGAATATGTGGTAGCTGAATTTGAGTGAATAATCGGCAGTGGAGGACTCTACGGCAGTCAGTCTAGAGGTGGCTGAGTGGAGTATGTGGTAGTGGAATTTGAGTGAATAATTGACAATGGTTAGCTCTATGGCTATCAAGCTAGAGTTGGCTGAGTGGAGTCTGTGGTAGACGACGACTTTGAGTGAATAACTGAGGTAGTCATTCATTATCCCAATGTTCTTATTGAATATGTTTTTAGGTGAAGTAATTCTATCAGGTTTCTTTGTCACTGGTGGTGATAAGAGACCCTTGGTTACGTTTATATATATATATATATATTATATATATATATATATATATATATATATATATATATATATATATATATATATATATATATATATATACCGATATACCGTATATATATATATATATATATATATATATATATATATATATATATATATATATATATATATATATATATATATATATATATATATATTTATTTTGCAGTTCACCTTTAGCACTTAAAGAAATCACCAATAGCCCCAAAGGCTATAAAGACTCACCTTTTAAACTAAAAAAAGAAAAACACAGTTCTAAAAAGGATAAATCAAAATATTCAGATGTGAAGAATGAGTCAGACTCTCAAAGTAAGCTCTTAAAGTAATTTTGGGTTTTTTTCTTTATCTTTATGGGCTTTTTCCTTCTCTGTAATCCTAGAGATTGAGCAGAAGTTTTTAATTCAGCTTTGTTCTGTTGTTTTTTCCATTTCAATTACAGGATTCAATCCTGTGAAATAATTTCAAAATGTTGGTCAATTTAAAATTTGGACTGTTAACCCTTTCATTATTTGTTTTGTGTTACTCTTGTTATTGGAATTTTTCTTGTTTTATATATTATATATATATATATATATATATATATATATATATATATATATATATATATATATATATATATATATATATATATATATATATATATATATATATATATATATATATATATATATATATTCGTTGTATTTGTATTTTTTAAATACCTATTATGTTCCCTTTTCTATTTTGTTTGCCTACAGTTTACAGTAAGTTCTTCTCTTGTCCTTCTTCATACTGAACTTAAGATATTTTCTCAGCTCTGCTGTGAAAAAAAAAAAAAAATATGTTCCTAATCCAGTTATCCCAAACATTTTTTTTTGTGTGTGGAACACTTGTACACTTTTCTAAAAAATATGGGTCCCACACCTATATTTTATGTTGGACCCAAAAATCATATTTTCAATATGTCACAGTATTAAAAACTCAATTTTTGTAAGAAGAAATTATTTATTTATAAAAAAAATAATTTGAAAATATAAAATAATTTTCGTAGTTTTGAATTTTTGTAAATTATGCGTGAAATGAATAATAATAAAATTATGATTACCTAATGTGAGGAATGTTGTTAATAAAGACTTGTGTCCTCCGAAAATATACTTTATTGTTGGATAATTGAATTCACATCTGATGCAGCATCCACTGTTTGCAGTTTTTAGTTTGTGATAACCAATTTAGAAAAGCCAGATTCACACACATTTGTTGCAAGTGGATGGCGTTCGTCAAATATATCAACAAAATTGCTCATACTTTCCTCTGAGTATCTGAATTAATTTCAATTAAAATTTCATTATCCACTTTAAAAAATCATGTTAACTTTTCTTTTACTTTGAAGTGATTTTCTGTATTACCTCTGTTCTTCAAATTTGAGAACATACTTAAGAGAGACTTACAAGCAGTATAGATATCATTAATGATTTCAACCTCTAAATCTACTTTGAATTCCTTAAGTCACTAAGAATTTGAAAACCGGTGGAAGTATCTCATTCCGCAACTGAAACCTATTATTATAATTTATAAAGATAGGTATCATTTTATCTTCAGCTTGAAAAATATTTATTCCTCCATGCTTAGATAGAGAGGATTCATTCAAATTTTCAAAAATATCTACTTAATATGTAATTGTTGGTAGCCTTATCCTATTGTCATTATTTCTTGGTTTTGGATTTTTTCAAACTTGATAACCTATTAGATCTGTTCTACTCGTATGTTCCTAAGTTTTATTTTTTCTTAAATAAGGACGTTCTAAATAAATAAATGCAAATTTTATTTCTGTTCTTTTCAAATTACTGTTTCTTTGAGATGTTCAAACTGACAGAGTGTATGTGAATCAAGTAGACTGATCATATTCAGTAGAGATTCCATAAGTGAATATAAAAGTGAATAGAATCCTTAAATTCCTGTATTAGTAGATCATTATCCTGTAATGTTTTCATTAGTGTGATAAATTTCTCATTTTCCCATACTCTTCTATCTTCTTTCAAATCTCCCATTCATTCTTTCCACCTGGTTTTGTGTAGCTTGTGTATAATGTTTTTATACTCTAATATATATATATATATATATATATATATATATATATATATATATATATATATATATATATATATATATATATATATATATATATATATATATATATATATATAATATATATATATATATATATATATATATATATTATAAGGAAAAAAATATAAGGGCCATAGCACAGATTTGAATGAATCAAGACGATCTGTAAAAAGAAAACTTTTGGACCTTGATGAAGAAGACCAGAAGAATATTTATATGAAGAAACGAAAGAAATATATCAGTTGTGAAAATGTCTTGCCAAAAATGCCATCATTGTTGAACCCTGAAGAGGAAGATATGATAACTTCATCTGAGTTATCAGAGAAGAAGAAGAAGAAGAAGAAAAAGGACGAAATTGTTAAGAGCCCCTCGAATAAGATTGAAAATATTATAATTATTGGTCACTGTAGAGGCCTTCAACAAACTGAAATTTCTGAACTTCTCAGTGATGAAGAAAATAGTGAAGAAGAGAGTACGAGTGAGGAGGATGAGAGTTTAGAAGAGTATAAAATTCAGGAAGGAGTCAAAAACTCATCTGGTATTGATGGTGTTCGAAAAAGTTCAAGAAAAAGATTCAAACCCAAATCTTATTCATTATTAAGTGGTGATGATGATGATGAGTACATGGATAAAAAGTTCAGAGTCAAACGAGTAAATGGTGGAAAGGCGTGTGATGACCTATCTAAATCGCTAACTTCGCCAACAAAAGTAGAAAGAACTCCAAAGAAAGACGAGAGGAACATAAGTAGCTCCAACACTCCAAGAAAGTCTCCATTTAAGAAAGAACTTGATAGGTAGATATATATATATATATATATATATATATATATATATATATATATATATATATATATATATATATATATATATATATATATATATATATATATATATATATATATATATATATATATATATATATATTTATTTATTTATTTATTTATTTTTATATCATCCAGTGGGAAAAGGCCGGAGGTCTACCAATTTCCATCAGAGTTCGGAAAATAACACATCCTGGTCGTTAAAGGCCAACATGCCCAGATACACGGCTTTTGAAAGTGTGCAAGTCTAAGGAAGTGTGTTCCATACTTTACCGGTAGAGTACATGTAAGGTTGAGCATAGTGGTTAAGTGGGGTCATTAAGTTGAACAGAGAAAGGATGAGAATGTTTGGAGAGGTGTGAAACATGAGCTCTTCTCGGTGGAGGAGGTATACGGCGGGAGAGTTCAGAAAAACAATGACCGTTGTAATAGCCATAGTAAACAGAGACTGATGCAACAATTCAACCGGCTGAGACTGGAGAGAATTAATGAGAGCTGGAGAATTGATGAGATGTAAGGCACTAGACTTTCTAAGATAGATCACAAGAAAAGGAAACACGAAGGATATTAAGAATAGTTGAAAGTTTGAGTTGTTTGTGATTAGAAGATATCATAGTTGTGTGGAAGATTGTGTCGATAGAGAGAGATGGGGAAATTGAGTTTTTGATGAATTGAAAACGACCACATTTTCTGTGCCCGAACTCCAAATACGATAAAGATCAGAGATTAGTTGCTCCAAGGCCACCATTCTAGCTTTAATTAACTGCGATTGAGAGGGGTGTCAGTCATCAGCAAAGGAGTAGATAGGTGATGAAGTAATAGGGAGAAGGTCATTAATGAAAAGTAGAAAAACTGTTGGGGATGGAACTGAACCTTGAGAAACATCACTATTAATAGATTAAAGGATGAACCGTGGCCGTCTACAACAGCTGCTATAGAACGACCTGAAAGGAAATTAGAGAGAACATCACATAGAGAAGGATAGATTCCGAAAGAGAAGTTTAGAAATCAAAGCTTTGTGCCAGACTATCGAAGACTTTCGATATGTCCAGCGTGACAGCAAAAGATTTACCGAAATGTCAAATAGCGGATTACCAAGAATCAGAGAGAAGGGAAAGTTCACTAGCAGAGCGTTTCTTACGAAATCCATACTGGCGATCAGAGATAAGATTAGAAGAACTGAGATGTTTCCAAATCTTCTTGTTAAGGATAGATTCAGAAACTTTAGAAAGAATGGAGATCAAAGAGAAAAGAAATTGGGACGGTAGTTGGATTGTTGAGACAGATCTCTCTTCTTCGACACAGGATGAATGAGCTCACCTTTCCAGCAAGAAGGGAAGACAGAAGTAGAAAGACAGACAAAAGCTCTGTGCAGGGTGCAAGCTCGAAAGCACAAGTTTTTGAGTACCACAGGATGGATACCATCAGGACCGTACACATTCTTAGTATTAAGCTCAGAGAGAGAGAGCAGAAATGGCGTATTTAGAGGAAATTATAATTTTAGGCATAAATGAGTGAGGGGGTTGAAGGAGGAGGAATAGTACTGGAATCGTCTAAGTTAAATTTGAGATATATATATATTATATATATATATATATATATATATATATATATATATATATATATATATATATATATATATATATATATATATATATATATATATATATATATATATATATATATATATATATATATATATATATTCAAATTCCAGTTGGGGAAAAAACTTTTAACCATTTTATAATTTTTTCTTCTTTTCAGTGATAAAATAAAAACACCGAAAGTTGTCAAAAACCTTATTGTCAATGGCATTACTACTCCAAAATCTAGCAAAAAGTCTTCTAATTATTGTGGAACTACACCGAAAATCTAGTAAAATAATTTCCAGTGACTCTGTATCTACTCCAAAATCTAGCAAGAAGTCTTTTAATTATTGTGGAACTACACCAAAATCTAGTCAAATAATTTCTAGTGACTCTGTAGCTACTCCGAAATCTAGTAAAAAATCTTCAAATTATTGTGAAACTTTACTGAAATCTAATAAAATAATTTCTAGTGACGCTGTAGCTACTCCAAAATCTAGTAAAAAAATTTCTAACGACTCTGTTTGTACTCCAAAATCAAGTAAAAAAGTTTCTAGTAACGCCCTAGCTACACCGAAATCAATTAAAAATGTTTCTAGTAATTTGTTTACACCAAAATCAGAAAAGAAGAAAAAATTAATATTGTCAGAAAAGATAAGAACCCCTAAGAGTACCAAAAAGACCCCCTTCTCCAAACTTCCAGATCGTAACAACCCGATTGAGGAATGCAAATCTGAGTTTGAACAGGCAAAAGCCCAACTTCACGTTTCGGCCGTACCTTCCTATCTTCCTTGTAGGGAAGATGAATTCCAACAAATTTTTTCGTTTGTTGAAGGAAAATTGCTAGATTCAACTGGTGGATGCATGTGAGTATATATATATATATATATATATATATATATATATATATATATATATATATATATATATATATATATATATATATATATATATATATATATATATATATATATATATATATATATATATATATATATATATATATATATATATATATATATATATATATATATATATATATATATATATATATATATATATATATATATATATATATATATATATATATATATATTATATATATATATATATATATATATATATATATATATATATATATATATATATATATATATATATATATATATATATATATATATATATATATATATATATATATATATATATATATATATATATATATATATATATATATATATATATATATATATATATATATATATATATATATATATATATATAAAATAACATTTGTACATTTTAAATAATTATCTTCTATGATATGGTTGTGCCTTAGGTATGTAAGTGGTGTTCCTGGAACAGGTAAAACTGCAACTGTTCGGGAAGTTGTCAGGGTTCTTAGAGATTGTGAGCAAAATGGAACAGTCCCTGTCTTTCAGTTCTTAGAAGTGAATGCAATGAAGCTCACAAAACCCCATCAGTTGTGGGTTCAGGTTGGTAATAAGTAGGATTGTTGGATTATAGAATATATCATTTCTTAAAGAAATTTTATTTCAGAGTTTTTTTTAAGTCAATGTTGAATTTGTTTAATTGTACGACTTCTTAACTTTCACTTTAGACTCTGACTTGCTGTCCTAAAGCATTTGGCTCTCAACTATTTTTGAAAATAAGCAGTTACAACTATGAAGCTACAATGTTGCTTTAAAATCTTTGAAATTTTATAATATTATATACAATGGAAACGTTTATGTTGCTTATAGATTTGGGAAGGCATCACCGGAGAACGTGTAACTCCAGATCACGCCTATTCACTTTTTGAAAAATGGCTTAAATCTTCATCAGGACCCAAAAGGCAAAGTGTCTTTTTACTTCTCGATGAGCTTGATCTATTGTGGACAAAAAAGCAGGTGAGACGCGTTGAATTAAAGTACTGGTCGATATTTTGCTTAGATTTTAAACAAATATTTTTTGATAAGTAGTTATTATATAGCTTAAAATAATATTTAATCAGCCATACTTTTTGAACCTTATTTTGCTTAATATTTACTGTGCGATGAATCTTACCTTTTGTTAAGCCAGTATTGCTTGTTAGCCTTGTTGTTTGACCATTCTAATTTCTTATCTTTATTCTACATTCTCCCTCTCTCTCTTTTTTTTTTTTTGTGTGTGCATATTTTCTGACCCGTTGTGTTCCAGAGTCAGACTGGAGTCGTGCATAATATTTTAGATGGAAATGGAAGAGATGCGAAAAAAAGAAGGGAGGAAATTGATACTGGAGCAAAAAACATTTGGGTAGAGGCAAAGCAAAATATTTCTGGTGGAGCTGTGGGCTGAGCAAAAAGACTTGTTCACTAAAATATTTTCCATATTTGTAACTGCAAGTGAAAATAAATGTAACTGGCTCCACAACTCTGATTTTCATTGAAGGGCTTCATGAATAAAAAAAAGAGAGGATTTACCCTCATTCTACACAATATAAATATATATACTAACGTATATACAGTAGGTCAGATGGATAAAAATATTCATAGTCAAAACGGGGATAAGCCCTTTTATATTTGTTTAAATTCAAACTTCAACTACTTTTTTCAAACTATTTTCTAATGAAATTCATGCCCTAATATACTTACGACTCAAACCTACAGTCATAGTTATACTCTTCAAGCAGCCAATTTTGAAACAAATTTTTGATTGGTTAATAAGAATTGCTAATATGTCAACTCTTTTCTATTTTAAACATATAAATTACCTTGTCGTTAATTAAGCAATTTTTTTTTAACAAATAATATCGTTTTTCCTGCAAAAACTTTTCATCAAGTAAATAAATAAAGATAAAATATAAAAATATTTATGATTATCGAAATAACCCTTTGTTATTTACGAAGCCATTTTATATTTGTTTATTATTTTCCTAAATTTATAGCAATGAACCAAATTAATATACTTTTAATTATAATATTTACCTACGCATTCTCATTGTATTATTTAAAAAATGTCCGACGTAGTAGTGGGAATCTTTTGTGTTCTTACATTGTTGAACTTCGTCACAGATGAAAGGCTGAGGAATAAGTTTCGGAGAAAGGGAAAGGTTTTCAAAGATTATATATTGGGAAAAGATTTAATTAGTTTTCCGATTGCATGTGCTGAGGGGGTGTTCGAGGAATTAGGATAAAAATTTTGGCCGTATCATACTCATATATCATTATTAAGTTTAATGGTAATCTTTGTATGGTCTTTTTATAGTACTTGTAACTTTTTTAAATTGCGCATTAAAATATACGGTAGTTTTTGGAATAAAACATTGGATGGAAACGAAGATCACTTCATTCTTCTTAGTGTCCAGCATGAAATGAAAATATAATTAAATATTGAAATTACGTGCATAGATGTTTTATCCTTAATCTATCAGTCCTAATGTTCTAGAATCTAGATAACTTGGTTCCTTTCTGCTAATATACTTGTCACCGTCGAAAGCCTTATATAAATCTCATACAGCAATTTATTATTGCTTAGTGAATATAGCGCTTATATTCATATATTTCCCTAAATTTGAAAAGGCTGTAGGGTAAGCAGCATTTTTCTCAAACCACTCTCTCACATTTCCAGTTTTCAATTTTCAAAGTAGAATTGGTTGCAATATTGGTGACATTTTCTCATTCCGATTTAAAATATTGTTTGTTAAGTTGTAATATATTAAGTTCTTCAGTACATTTGACAACGGCCTCGAGAGTTATTAACACTTATAGGAATGGTAGGACTTTTTGATAGACTGATATGAGGCAGTGAGAATGAAAGGAGGCAGAATTCATTTCCTAATCCTAGACAACAGTAATGGATACCTCTCCATCACTTTAAAATTTTGATAATACTTTTTATTCATTGACCATCTCTATTATGTCAAAGGTTCATGTCTTGCAGCAGGCGTGTTAAACAAACTACTACCGTTCTGCAAGACTGAAAAGTGAAATCTCACATAGGTGACTGAAACTTTTCTTACCGTCAAAGCCGCCTTCAGGCTGAAAATTCTGAAATTAAAACTACATATTGGTGGGTGCTATTGTTCACATTACTGAAGCCTTCTTCAGGAAGGATCCTTCATATCAATTTACCATTTTAATCGCTTACATGTCACATAATCCTTGGGGGTCAGTGCCCCCAATCAGTATGCGAATATCATTATTTCCTCTTAAAAAAACAGTTGGATTATTTTATTTTACCTAATGTAATTAATGTAATTCATGATAAACTTAATTAAATTTATCCTTGCTGACTAACAACCATTCAATAACATATCAATATTCTTGGTCCTCGTTGAGCTAAAGCATATCACTATACTTTCTCTTTTAGGAACAAGTTTACCATCTCTGAGTAGCCAGTTTTAATGAGCAATGATAGTTACTACGCATTAACTAATAATTAATACTTATAATTATTATTATTATTATTAACATTATTATCATTATCATCATCATTATGGCTGTGGAGTATGTACCTAAAACACCCAAATCTGACTTTGACTCCTTAAATATTATTAACTTTATGGCAAGTGGTGGATGGCATCGTTTTCAAAGTTTTGTTATTTATTCCTTAGCTGCTTCGACGAAAAGTTTTCTTATACTTTGCCTTTGTAGATAAACCCAAGGTTAAAAGCCATTCGCAATTTACGTTGTGAAAGTAATAATACTCATTTTTTTTTTATTACAGTCAGTTTGGTTAGGTGTTTCTGAAATTTTTTAAGAGTTGTTGTTACAGTATATTTGTTCTAAGTTAAGAAACTAGTTTTTTTTTATTTTAATTTTTTTTCTTTTTTTTTTTTTTTTTTTTATATATATAATTTGATGATAGTTGGAAGACTTTTTAATTTTTATAGTATTTTTCTCTTTTTCAACTACTAAAGTTTTAGTGCTGAATTTTGCTAGTGTCTTTTCAAATGTAATACACGGATTTGTACATGGTTGAAAAAAAAAGAATATATATATATATATATATATATATATATATATATATATATATATATATATATATATATATATATATATATATATATATATATATATATATATATATATATATATATATATATATATATATATATATATATATATATATATATATATATATATATATATATATATATATATATATATATATATATATATATATATATATATATATATATATATATATATATATATATATATATATATATATATATATATATATATATATATCAAACAATTAGGTTTAATTTTCACCTCTCTTTAGTCTTCAGATGACCTTTTGATTTAGAAAATGTAGAATTAACTTTTAAAAATATTTTCCTTTGTATGTTAGTGTGAAATAATAATAATTATTATTATTATTATTATTATTATTATTATTATTATTATTATTATTATTATTATTATTATTATTATTATTATTCAGGATGTGATGTATAACCTGTTTGATTTGTCAACCCGAATTGATAGTCGTTTAATCGTGGTAACTATCGCCAACACGATGGATTTGCCTGAACGAATGATGATTAGTCGTGTCTCTTCCAGACTTGGGCTCACTCGGATGACTTTTCAGCCCTATACATTTAAACAGTTACAGGTGACTTAATAACTTTTTTCATTTGATTTTGATTCTCTGATAGTAAAGATTTACTTAGTTATTTCATTTTTAAAAGAAAGGGTTTTGTTATTTTTTTAAGTAGGTTTTAATTGTGTTCGTATTGTCTTAATTATATTAAAAAAAAAAAAAAACATTAAATTAACTTACTGTGCTGATCTATGTCATTATGGTTATTGTGTTTTATTTTTCTTAATTTGAAATTGGAATATTTTTATATTGATAAATTAAATTATTTTTTTTTAACTTTTTGGTCTCCTCAATTCTTATTAATCTTGTCAGGAAATTATAACATCTCGTCTGCAAGGTATCAAGGCCTTTGATTCAGATGCTATTCAGCTTGTTGCTCGAAAAGTTGCTGCTGTTTCGGGAGATGCCAGACGCGCCCTTGACATCTGTCGAAGAGCCACCGAATTGGGGGAACTTAAGAAAATTGAGACTATTTCATCGCCGTTAAAATCCCCAAAGAAAGCCAGTTTCTTAATAGGAATGGCCCATGTGACTATGGCTATTAGTGAAATGTTCTCTTCACCCAAAATAATGGCCATAAGGTATTGCGCTTAAATTTAACATTATTAATTTTACTGTAAATTTTTTATCTTAAAAAAAAAAAATGTTTTTTACTGAAGGAAATATTACTTTATGAACCCATATGCATTAGAATTAAAATTAAAAGCATCATTTTTACAGGCAGTGCAGTCAGATGGTAAAGTATTTGCTGCAAGCTATAATGACAGAATTCACTAGAACTGGTGTCGAAGAAGCTGTGTTAATGAAAGTTCTCGAACACCTTCAGAGCATTTGTAGGCTCGATGGTAAGCTTTTAAATTTTTTTTTATTTAAAAATAAAATCGATTCTGATTTTCAGATTTTAAAAACTTGACTTAGTTTGCCAAAGCTTTTCTCTTTTATTAATTTTAAGTTCAAGAAAATTAGAATTATGTGGTCTAAATCATGGTTTCTCATCCGGGGTCCACATAGACCCCCAGGGGACCTACAAGTAAATATTTAAATTTAGGAATATTGCATTTGAGTATATGGGGGTCCGCGTACTTAAAGTTAGGACTTAAAGGAGGCCACAAACATTTTATTGTACGGTCTATATCCTTTGTAATTTTTTGTATCATGTAATTTTAAAATTTTATATCGCTTCATTGTTTAAATTTATATCAAAATATCGGATTGAGTTTATCACAAGGTTAATGTATGTTACGATCTTTACTAGTGAGATAAATCTTTTTAGAGGCATCTTCATATTGTAGCAAGGATTTGAACCTAATTTCATTAACCTTTTAAAAGCAACTAATATTTTGTTGGTCAGAAGAAGTTTGACGTCTTTTAATTAACAGTTACCATATACCATATTTTTGTTCTTCAGGTTTGTCACCACCTTCGTTTTCGGATACTTTGAAGCTTATTAATGTATTGTCAGCCCAGAAAATAATATTTACGGAACATTCAAGACTTGATATGTTGCTGCGAATTCGTTTAAATATTTCTACTGAAGATGTGTCTTATGCCCTTAGCCTTGACAAATCTTGATAATTATTCTATTTTTAAATTTATTTAATTTTAGAATTGTATGCTTTATTTTAATTGTAAATTTTTATTAATTTATTAAAATTTTGAATTTTATTTGGTCTTTGGTGTATGATTTTTAACTCCAATTTCTTTTAATTTGTTACGATAATTTTAACTTTTTTATTTCGTGTATACAGTTTTATGATCTAGAAATATACAGTTAAGAGGATTCTATTTATTAAATGTATATAAGCGTTGCAGTTATCCCTTAGGAGTAAGGAAGGATCGGGGATTAGAAAGTTTAATGATTATTAAATGAAGATTTTGTTATTTGAGATTAAGAGTGAGGAAAAGACTGTGTGTGTGAATGGAAGAAACTTTGTGAGGAAAAGACTGTGTGTGTGAATGGAAGAAACTTTGTAAGTTTCATGTACAATATTTAAAACAAAGATTCCTGAGAATGTTGAACACCGTCGAAAAATATAATTTTGAAAATTATGGGAAAATTACCAATAAAAAGAAGCCTTAAAAAGTAAATTAGCCAACATCAAATCGTGGTCATTGAATGTGGAAGGAGTTGTAATTTACGGAGGGGATCAATCTACTAATCGGTTTCAAAGGTCTGTAATTTTGAGTTGAGTTGGACGAGAGTATGATGCTTTAAGTGAAATAGATGTTTATAAGTGGAAATGATTTTCTATTTTTTCGTGAGAAGATTTATAATATTTAAGGTAAATAAACCTATTGGTATAGGGAACCACTTTGTAGAGAGCCTTGTATCTTTTTTTTTACTCTTTTTAGTTACTTGCGAGACAAAAGTTCTGGAATGATCAACTATGAAAGCGACGAGTGGAAAGCTAGAAACCGTTGTACCTCTTTGCGGTTACAGTATTTTATACCCACCTGACAATATAGGGTTTAAATTACCGTTTTTCTATTAATGCATCGAAAATTCTGATTCCAAATATCTGCAAAGGTAAATGTCTGGCTGAGTATCACTTATAAAATTTACCATTCATAGATCGAGGGAATACAGTTAAAACTTGTGTTCTTCTTTACGTTCTTGTGTAAGTGAATGAAATTTTGGTCCTTGAAGGCTCACTCCCTATGTATTGTATAAAATTGTATGCTATGTGTAGACCTTATTTGACCTTATCAGTTAACTGCAAAAAAAAAAAAATTTTAAAACTCAACAGTTCGGTTATTGTTAATTATCACATATTTTAGGATATTTGACGTATTGCAGTGATTTTAAATGTTTTGTAGGCTCGCTTCATGGTAACTATGTTTCAGAAAAACTTTAGGATAATTACTATTTCGTAATAGATTTGGGCTTTTAAAAAATAATATAATAATATATATAATATAAATAATATATATATATATATATATATATATATATATATATATATATATATATATATATATATATATATATATATATATATATATATATATATATATATATATATATATATATATATATATATATATATATATATATATATATATATATATATATATATATATATATATATATATATATATATATATATATATATATATATATATATATATATATATATATATTAAAGTCTGCTTATAACTCTCACAGACTTTTTTAAATATAGAAAATTAATGTCTGCTGTTGGACTCGAATCAGCAACCTTTATAAGATGGTAAGCCTTGCGCGTTGACCACTAGGTTGTGGCGGTTCAAAAGGAAATCGCATTTTGACTGCTCATGATATACAGTCACGACGTCAATCCCAAAGGACTCCCCCGACCGCAACTCGAGAAAAGTAAGTCTCGTGAGAAGTAGTAAGATATCGAAAAAGAACTGGAAAATCTGTTCCATTAAGGAAAATTGTGGGTGGGTCAGTTTGCATACCGAGTCTGAAAGTACGTTGACATTTATTGGTTACGCGACGGATTGATTAACAGATGGGACATACCAGCGTATATTCCTATCATTTAAATTCTATTCTCCTCATGTGAAGCACAATAAATAAATACTTATTAAGCATTTTTCAAAATTTACAATCTCAATTTTTTGGCTTAAAATCTTAAAATAAATCATTCAACTTTTGGAACCCAAGTTCTGATGATGTCCGAAGTTTGCGGACGAAACCAGTCAGCGATTAGAACAAAAATTGGAAGACAAATTATGACATATTAAAATAAAAGCTGAATAGAACTTCCATATTATTATTATTATTATTATTATTATTATTATTATTATTATTATTATTATTATTATTATTATTATTTAACTTTCATTGACATTTAGGAGTATTATTATTATTATTATTATTATTATTATTATTATTATTATTATTAAATTGACAAATGCATGACACACGAACATTTGTTTTCGGGGAGCGGAGCCCCACGTTTCCCCAACCCGTAAGTGGTAGTAATGATGAGTGAAAGTCTTTAAGCACATTAGGAAAAAAAAAAACAAAAACATTTTGATATGAAAGTAATCCGTAATTTCAGAAATGGCATATATATATACTCTCTCTCTCTCTCTCTCTCTCTCTCTCTCTCTCTCTCTCTATATATATATATATATATATATATATATATATATATATATATATATATATATATATATATATATATATATATATATATATATATATATTATATATATATATATATATATATATATATATATATATATATATATATATATATATATATATATATATATATATATATATAATATATATTATATATAATATATATATATATATATATATATATATATATATATATATATATATTATATATATAATATATATATATATATATATATATATATATATATATATATATATATTATATATATATATATATATATATATATATATATATATATATATATATATATATATATATATATATATATATATATATATATTATATATATATATATATATATATATATATATATATATATATATATATATATATATATATATATATATATATATATATATATATATATATATATATATATATCCCACGAAAAAAGGTGATATATATATATATATATATATATATATATATATATATATATATATATATATATATATATATATATATATATATATATATATATATATATATATATATATATATAATATATATATGCTATTTCTGAAACTACCAGAAAGTATGAGTATTTGGTGTTACGGAGAATAGATTTTCACGATTCCGGGATGAAATATAAGTTGCATGAGTTTCTGGAGTTTGTAAACGACGGTAGTCCTTGAAGACAGCATCCCTGCGGCGGATAAGAAGAGAACAAGCAGAGTTAAACCAAGGTTTGTTAGGTTTAGTAGAAGGGAAAGAATATGGAATGTACTCCTCCATGCCAGAGAGAATCACCTCATTTATGCGCTCTGCACACTCCGAGGGACACCTCTCACTTGAAACAGTAATCATTCCATGGAAAATCAGAAAGTACAACTGCAAGTCAGACCAGTTAATGGCACCGAAATGCCAGAAACGTCTCCTCGCCGAAGGCGGGGGCCGTTCATGCGGAAGACTAGAAGAGACAGAACAAGATACGGAGATAAGAAGGTGATCGGATGAACCCAGAGGAAGAAAGAGTTTAACAGTACAAGGAGAAGGATAAGAGGTTAAGAAAAGATCACGTATGTTGGGTTCATCACCAAGACTGTCAGGGATACGGGTAGGGAGTTGCACCAACTGCTCTAGGTTGTTCTAGATAGAAACGTTGTAAGCAAGATCACCGGCTGGATCATGAGAACTAGATGAAAACCATTGGTGGTAACGAACATTGAAATCAGCTAAAATGATGATTTCGGAGAAAGGAGAAGAAGAAAGAATGTGCTCTATTTTGGAGTTTAAATAGTCGAAGTAATTTTTATAGTCAGTAAAATTAGGAGATAAATAAACAGAACAATTAAATTTAGTAGTAGAATTGCAAGAGAGCTTAAGACATAAAGTAGAGAATTCAGAAGACTCCAAATTAGAGACACGAAAGCAAATAACATCGTTGCTCACATATGCGCAACATCCGCCTTTGGCTGAAAATTGAGGATAGAGACAGTTGGAGGAAACAGAGTAGGGTTTGCTGTCAGCGCACTCAAACACCTGAGTTTGGGTCTAGAAGAAGAGAGGTGGTGTTCGACAAAGTGGAAATTAGAAAAGAGACCGCGAATGTTGCAGAAGTTAATGAAAAAGGATGCCCGTGCACCAGGGCAAGTCGGCGTAGAGGTCTTGGTGGCACCAACCCCACACCGGAGGCCACCAACTCCCAAGTGGTGATGAGGGAAGGGGTGGATGAGGGGCATTCTTTGAATGCTGCCCCTCGAAGCATAAACACTCACACACACACACACATATATATATATATATATATATATATATATATATATATATATATATATATATATATATATATATATATATATATATATATATATATATATATATATATATATATATATATATATATATAATATATATATATATAAAAGAAATAAAAGTAAGAAATAATAAAGAACGAAAATATACGTTTGAAAAAGTTTGCGTAAGACTAGAATTTTTAAAGCAACTCTGTAGGATTTTCTGAAGCTCAGCTGTTAGAGTGATGGAAAGTGACTCTCTGAAGTATAGTGGTTTGCTTCCTGGTTGGTGAGTTCGTTTCAAGCTCAACAGATGGCGCGACTTCATTTCTGAGAAATATCAGGTTAGGAATATACTTTAAGTTTCGTATTCAAATATGATACACAGTTGACGGTTAGGTTGTAAATATTTTGTATACGTGATAGTTGCGTTGGCAGGGAAAATAATGGCCACAGTTTATTTATTTTGAATTTTACATAGGTTTTTGCGTTGGGTGTATAGGTTTCCCTATAGGCTTTTCTCATAGGGGATAAAAGGTTTGTCATAGAAAATCTTGAAGCAAATTCCTTATGGACCGTTAGCAAAGTCTGTTAGGAAAAATGCCAGGGTCACTTTGGGTTTTGTCATAGGGCCCTATTGGGCTTTGATTGCATGAGGCTCTATTGAAATCTATTGGTGTTATCATTGAACCTTTCTAAAAACTTTTTATGGGTCCTTTCCCCTTATATATTGAGACTATAATTGACTTTCCCTATCCTTCCAGCACTTCACTCTCATTCCAACAATTATTCAGCAATTTTAGAATTACATCTTTCATTTTTCGCCTCCTTCTTGTATAAGTTCTATGGTGATCCCATCTTCCTTCGGTGCTTTGATATTCTTCATCGCTCTCATGGCCACCTCCAACTCCTCAATGGTGATCTCCTTTCCTTCTTCCTCCCTTTCCCCGTCGGCTGTTTCTTTCCCCCACCTCCACCTAATCATTCACATTCAGCAGCTCTTTGAATTATTTTGCCTATCTCCTGTTAATGTCTGTTGGTCTTACCAAAACTTCTCCCTCCTTATCTTTGATATTACGCACCTTTCTCTTTGATCCTTTATATGTTTTTCTGAAACTATTTTTCCTTTCTGCTGACATATCTTCCATCATTACTTCTTTCTCTCTCTTTGCTGCTTCTTCTTTTACTCTTCTTTTCACTCTCTCTGCCTCATTCCTTGCCTCTACATACAAAGCCCTTGTCTGTGCTGCTCTGCTTTTCGACCACCTTTCACCAGTACTGTTCTCCTCTTTCCTTCACGTCCTCTCTTCACCACTTCTCTTCTTATCGTTTCCTGTATTTCTCCTATCTCTTCTTCTAATTCCATTTGCTCTAGATTTTCACTTATTTTTTCAATCAATCTATTTTTCTTCTCACCCTTCTTCATTGAATCTTCTTTAATAATGTTTCTCTTTTTTTTATTCTGCAGTCTTTCCAATCCTTATTCGTAGGTCTGTCACCATCAATCTATGATCCGAATCCATTGAAATGCCGGGTATTACTTTCACATTCCTTATTATCCTGTTATATGCTGAAATTATATAGTCAATAATAGATCTCTGATCAAATTCGCCAGTGAAACTGTTCCACATGTAACTTGTGAACCTATGCGAGTCTCTCTGTTGGAAAAAGCCATTCATAATCTTCATTCCCTTCATCAAACAGAAATCCACCAGCATCTCTCCTTCAGTGTTCCTAACCTCCTCTCCGTATGGTCCCAACATCCTCTCTATTTCGTCTCTTCTCCTTTCTATACCTTTGCATTGAAACCTCCTATCAAAAAAATACATCCTCTTCCCTCCTTCTATCCTTTACCCTTTCCTCAACATTTCCATAAATTGTCTCTTTTTCTTAATCCTGACGTCCCTGGTGTGGTGCTTATATTTGGTAGAAGTGGTATCTTTTTCCTTTAATTTTAAATATATATATATATATATATATATATATATATATATATATATATATATATATATATATATATATATATATATATATATATATATATATATATATATATATATATATATATATATATATATATATATATATATATATATATATATATATATATATATATATATATATATATATATATATATATATATATATATATATATATATACCCGTCTTATTATTATAAAATTTTTATATTCTTGCTATAAAATTAAATGCGACATTATATATCCACCTGTTTCAACTGCAAAAATGAGATAGAACTTATAAGGCTCCCTCCTATCTCTCTTTGGTAAGTTTACACTACGCTATATGACGTCATAAGGTAACTGATCCTTTAAGAGATAATAATAATAATAATTATTATTATTATTTGATTAAATGTTGGTTGGGTCTTTGCTCTGAATTGAAGCCCAATCTATAATTATAATTTGACCAAATTGAGTTCAAATTGATACGCTAATTTATGATTCTATTATATATATATATATATATATATATATATATATATATATATATATATATATATATATATATATATATATATATATATATATATATATATATATATATATATATATATATATATATATATATATATATATATATATATATATATATATATATATATATATATATATATATATATATATATATATATATATATATATATATATATATATATATATATATATATATATATATATATATAATATATATATATATATATATATATATATATATATATATATATATATATATATATATATATATATATATATATATATATATATATATATATATATATATATATATATATATATATATATATATATATATATATATATATATATATATATATATATATATATATATATATATATATATATATTCTATTCTTGTGTTGTTAAAATACTCATAAATCAATTCTTTTTTTTTTTATTTAATTTTTTTTTTCTCTCTCTCAAATAAACATTTTCCTTACCTTATTCTTTTGCCCATTTTTTTCTATATTTGGATTGGTAAAGTGTTGCTTCCTCCTCCTCGACATACGATTGGTTCTATAGTTGTAAGTAAGTTTGATCCCTGAAGTGAGAAATGCGGATGCTAGTTTGTCAAACTTCATTAATGTTTTTAAAAGTATAAATAATCGTCGTAGTTTTCAAAATAAATAAGGAAATGCTTTTGTTTTATGATGGATAACTTAGGGGAGTGGAGAAGGGGGTAGTTTCGTACTAGGGGATAGGGAAAGGAATAAAAAATAATGTATATTTTAGGGTATTTTTAAATGTATATAGGGGGATATTATTTTAAATATGAAAAAAAATATTTAAATACGATTTTGTATTTATTTATTGATGAAATTGACAACTTAATTCTAGTTATATTTATCCTTTAACCCAAATACACACACCCATTTTCACACATTCACACATACACTAATATAGGACATACTGAACGCACAAACAAACCCAACTATGAGGGGAAACTTCCCCTCTTGCAATGCTATATTTCTTTAAAATGCTTTTTAGATAACTTCCCCCTTCTTCCCTTTGGTTTTTGATTACATTTTATAAGTTACGATGTTTAGAAGATGAAAATTGTTAAAAACGGAAGGGGGGTAGGAAGCAGCAGACACGAAATGGCATAAACATACCCGGAGGAAAGGGTCTACAAATCGAACCAGTTTTATTTCAGAGAATTTAGAGTGAAGGTCTTTCACATATTTTAGTAGGAAAAGATTTGTTAAAAAGGCGAAAAGAAAAATTAAATTCTTTACTCGCCATTTACAGGAAGAAGAAAGTAGAGAGTTGCAAAGATGGCGTCACAGAATAAAGTCATGGTTTGTTTATAATATTTTTTTTGTATTATTATTAATTCCATTATCGAAGTACTCTCTCTCTCTCTCTCTCTCTCTCTCTCTCTCTCTCTCTCTCTCTCTCTCTCTCTCTCTCTCTCTCTCTCTCTCTCTCTCTCTCTACTATTAGTTACTATTGTTGCAAATATTCTTCGTCAAACTATACATTTTTTTTTAATTTCAATTGAAAATGTTATGCATATCTCTCTTAATGTCATAAACTATTACTACTACTACTACTAATACTACTAATAATAATAATAATAATAATGATAATAATAATAATAATATTTAGTCGTGGGTATATTTAAATGCCTTATAGTAAAAATTTCACTAACTTCTAAAATCAGCTTTAGTGAAAAAAAAAAAAATAACAACAAGAACAAAAAAAAAAAAAAAGCTAAATAATATTTATATATATATATATATATATATATATATATATATATATATATATATATATATTATATATATATATATATATATATATATATATATATATATATATATATATATATATATATATATATATATATATATATATATATATATATATATATATATATATATATATATATATATATATATATATATATATATATATATATATATATATATATATATATATATATATATATATATATATATATATATATATATATATATATATATATATATATATATATATATATATATATATATATATATATATATATATATATATATATATACTCTCCCCGTAATATATTTTCATGAAATATTATAATTACATAAAACTATATAATTAAATTCAATCCTAAATTTTAATAATACCCCTACCCCTCCATGTATACCTTAGAAGTACCCTCCCTTTTCTTGACCTCCCTGAGTACTTCTCTCTCAAAAGCACTCTTCATTCTTCATTGTTGTTATTATTATTATTATTATTATTATTATTTATTATTATTATTATTATTATTATTATTATTATTATTATTATTATTATTATTATTATTATTATTATTATTATTATTATTATTATTATTATTATTATTATTATTATTATTATTATTATGAAAACGAAAAGAAGTGTCTTCCAACGCACTGTTCATGTGAGATATTGTTTTAAGTTAGTTGAGCGCTATTACTACTTTATTTAACATTTCAGATTAATTTGTCATTATTGGCATAATGTAGCGTAGTTGTAAACTTATCAAAGACAGAGAGGAAGGAATCTTTTATGTTCTATCTCTTTTTGTTTTGAATATTAATGTAATACAGTATCTTTAAAAAAATGTTTAAAAAATTTTTAATTTTTAAATTCCTCACCTTTGTTTAGAATTATATTTTGCATTCTGTGCTTATTGTCTCATTCTACACCGGTCTTACCCGTTTATCTAAAAATTTTGTCTAATATTTCAACAAAGAGGTGTTTTCAAAGTTTCTCGAAAATACCACCAGTACATTTATAGTTCTACTTATTTTTATCCCTCATCTAGCATTTTTTTTATCTATCTTTTTTCGCATCCTCTCTCGCATCTTTTCTTCATTAGCTTATAACTTTTTTTTTTTGAAAATGTTTAATACTTTATCTTTCAGACATCCTAATATTTTGGTTTCATTCTCTTACATTCATTGAAAACTTTTATCACTCGGATTAATTTATCAATAATTAGAAAATTTTTTAACATTATTATCAATAGACCTTACAGTATTTCTTTTATTTAGATTTCGATGGATCATAGCAATGTAGATGTTTTTTGAATTCATTCATTCATGGTTCGTATTAAGTGCTTTTTATTTCCTTATTAAAATTTTACATTATTATGATTTTAATTGTTGACTTCTGTTATAAGTTCCAGATTACTCAATATGATATTGATAAGTCATATAATATATTTGATGACGAATAATAAGTTTAATTTAGTCCTTCCAAATTCTTCAACAAAGATTTGGAAGATCACTTTCATTTCATTTTCATTCTCACTCGATCTTCAAATTTCATCGCATACATTTTTGAAACTGGCCTAATCTCAATAATAAACCTTTTTCTCTCTAACAACTTAGATACAGCTTACTCTTTTTCAGTTTTACTAAAATTACTTCTTTATAAATTTCTAAGGTTTTGAAAAGAAAATCTATTATCAGTTATCTCACAGGAAATTAGAATTCTAATAATAATAATTTGAGGTTGGAAATCCTAAACATTGCTCTAAACATTTTAGTTCAAATAAATTAAATAATGAAAAATAAAAACAAACGTTCAAATTTTTCAATCCTCATTATTATTATTTCTATTATTACTATTATTATCTTCATTATTATCGCATTCGACCTAATTTTTTTTCCCTATCTATTTTTCCCCCCAAAATTTCTATTTTTCCAAATTAAAATAAAAACACCATTTTATAAAAAAAAAATCAGTGTAAAAAATGAGACAAAAGATAAATATTGAAGAAAGAGTCTTTGGAATAAAATTGGTTTAGATTTACTTTAAAATTATTATTCAAATTTTCGACTTTGTGGAAAAAAAAGTTCTTCGAAGATTACATAAGATTTAGATACTTTTTTTTTATTTTTTATATATATAACTACTAAAACCGCTACAGCTACTATTACTATCTATAAAAAATTATAATAATAATAATAATAATAACAATAATAATAATAAAATTGATAATACTACTACAATAATAAAAAATAATAATAATAATATTATAATAATTAATAATAATTAATAATAACAATAATAATAATAAAATTGATAATACTACTACCAATAATAAAAAAGAATAATAATAACGATAATGATAATAACAATAAAAATAATAATATACAATAATAATAATAATAATAATAATAATAAAAAAGTAATAATAATAATAATAAAATTAATAATAATAATAATAATAAAAATAATAATAATAATAATAATAATAATAATAATAATAATAATAATAAAAAAATCAAACAATCAATCTATCAACGAAACTTTATTCATTATATACAATAACTTTTCAGACTTCATTCACCATTACGTAAACCACTGAGGTTTTTTTAAATAATGAATATTATTATTATT
>SEYY01000041.1:98256-100756 GCA_009176605.1 Armadillidium nasatum | reverse complement strand
TGAGACGACCCAGCTAAGAAATTCTGTCCAGATCACCAAGAATAAAAATGGACAGATTAAGAAGATGGGAAACTTTAGATGCAAAAGAGGAAGCAAATTTGAAGTGAGTAGAAGAATGGAGGAACGAGTCATAGATGAAAGGATAGAGTTAGATAAACAGATGAAAAGATTATTAATGAAAAGTAAGAACAGAGCAAGAAATAAAAAAAAAGAACTCTGAGGAAAACCGTTATTAATAGAGAAGAAGAAGTCTTCACACCTACAACAAAGGTTATGAAGCGACTTCAATGAAAGCTAGATATAAAAGAGAAGGAGAAAAATCCAAGGTGAGCTTGGGAAGCAACTGCTCATGCCATAGCCTGTCAAATGGCTTAGAAATTTTTAAGCTCCACCACACAAAATTCCCCATAGTCGATAAGGGGAGAGGACTATATATTTGTGAAACAGGAAAGTATATCACCAGAAGACCTCTAATGCTGAAATCCACAATGATTATCGGAAAGAAAGGAATGGGATTATTGATAATGAAAAAAATGAGAATTGATAAAGGTTTCAAAGATCTTAGAATACAAGTGCGAATTGTATGCCGAGAGTTAGAAGGACTAGAGCTGATTCCTTTCTATGGAATAGATAGGGTATTTGAGGGCTTCCAATATTGAGAGAAAGGTGAACCAGGGATGGATCCAACTCAGAAAAACCCTTTCTCCAAACTCTGGGAGGAAGGCATCCGGGCACTTCTCTTCCTAGCATTCAAATATTTCAGGAAAACACGCATCTGATCAATTGTAATAAGAAGTAAAAGCAAGGAAGGAGGAGTAGGAGGATTGTCTTAGTCGTTAAGGGTTGAATTAGAGAAAAACAAGAGGCATATATATATATATATATATATATATATATATATATATATATATATATATATATATATATATATATATATATATATATATATATATATATATATATATATATAATTATCCGAGGAAGAGGGGGACCAGCATGCTTTTTAATCTGATCTCGAATATCCCTCTCTTCGAGAGCTCTTTTTCAGTGCTAGTCCCTTGAGTCTCAGATATGGTTTTAACCCTTTCAGTGGAACTAGCCTCGTCTTCCACCTAACCTCTAAAGGCATCCTTCAGAAGCTCTCCAGAAGATCATGCTTCTCGGAGCCATGGTTAGGCTGGTCCTGCAGTTGTTCAGGTAGGAAGCAGTATAATTACAGGGTCTAGTTGCTAGCCCAGTCTCCCTTGCCCTTGATTCTACTTGATCTGTAGTATTTGTTCGTTCACTTACTCTACTAGATCAGAAGTCACTTATAGCAGGTTTATTAAGTTCAAATTATTTTTATTTATTAAGGGTTGTGCGTTAGGTGTATGTTTAAGCGAGTTTTCTCATTTTGTGTGTGCCCCCCTCGCCCCCTCCTTGAAAAGGGCTCTACCCGTGATGGGTGGCGATCTGCAAAAAAAAAAAAATGTTAAAAAGGAGAAGTGATGGAATGATTTTGTGGCTTACCACATGAAGTAATTCAGATAACATTTTATGTTTCTATTTATAATTATTAATTTGTTAAGAGAATTGGATTAAAATTTTTTGTTGTTCTGCATTTTCTTGAAAAAAAATTTTTTTTTAATTATTTTGTTTCATTATACAATCTTTTTTTAAGTTTCAAATTTTTGATTCAATAAAAATCTGATGATATTTAATGCAGAGTTGACGATTTTTTTAGCTGATTCTTAATAATAATCTGACCTTATTACATAACGAACACTTTTTTCCTTGGATAAAGCGATTTTGAATTTTGCACACACACACACGCACACTCTTCTAATCTATGTATCCTCTACAATCATTCCAAATTTTCCGTGGGATGCACTCCTTCCTGCCTATTGCGAGGAAACGGTTGTGACATTTCGGTAGGATTTGGGGTAGGACTTGCGATCAGACTTGCGGTAGGACTTCTTTGATTTTCACAAAGAGTCTCTTTCAGAGTGTGTAGAGCAATTAACTGAGGTGATTCTCTCTGGCATGGATAACGTCCATTCCATATTCTTTCCCTTAAATTAAACCTGATTTTTTTTTTGTTTGTAAACTTGAATAGTCATTCAATAAATTTTGTTTATTAAAATACAAAATTAATTTTGTAATTATTTTTGTTTACATTAACTTTCTTGAAAAAAATATTGCGAATTTCGACCATCAAACTGGTTTAAATTTTGATGTTACTGTAAATTGAAAGAATTCGAATCCGAACCAGAATCCGAATCCAGAACCTGTGAATCCGAATCGAATCCGAATCCGAACCAGAATACGAATCCAGAACCTGTGAATCCGAATCGAATCCGAATCCAGCTAATTTTTAATTTCTCAAAACCGAATCTGAATTCGAATCCATTAATAGATATTTGAATCCCGATTCGGATTCACTCATCTCTTATGATTACTTATTTTCCGACCCATTTAGCTACATGTCAACTACACTGAAAGATCCAATGTGACGTCTTCC
>SEYY01000041.1:85000-87500 GCA_009176605.1 Armadillidium nasatum | reverse complement strand
TATTATTATTATTATTATTATTATTACTCACCATCGTCATCCAACCCGGTAGGATGACGCTTGTCAGTCGCTACTCCTCCAGAATCTTCTCCATGCATTTCTATCCTCAAACATTCGATTGCTCCTATGATTGGCTTCTGCCTTTGCCTCCATCCATCTCTTTTTCGGTCTACCAGTTGGTTTCCACTCCAACATCTATCTCAGCCTTTTCACTTCTCCATTCTCTTCACATGTCCAAACCATCTCAACTGGTTTTTTTCCACGCACTCCAAAATTGACTCCACCTCCAATTCCTCCATCATTAGGTTGCTCCTAGTTATATCTCTCAGCTATACTCCCCTAATGACTCTGAGTACTCTCATTTCCGCTGCTTCTATTCTGCTTTTATGCACTGTATTTATTGTACAACATTCCGAACTCTAGAACAATATTGGTCTCAGTATTGTTTTATATATTATTACTTTCACTTCTGTTGGTATTCCTCTCTCCTTTAGTAACGGATATAACGTTCCCATTCCCGTTCTTTGGGAATCTTCCTATTCTCTCCTTCACCTCGTCGTCCAGTCTTCCTTTTTCGTCGAACACCATGCCCAAGTATTTAAACACACTCTCTCTCTCTCTCTCTCTCTCTCTCTCTCTCTCTCTCTCTCTCTCTCTCTCTCTCTCTCTCTCTCTCTTCCTATTACCATTACTTCTGTTTTCTCTTTGTTTATCCTCATGCCCATTGAGTTCAGAACATCATTCCACCTATTCACAGCTTTCTGCAGATCCTTCAACACCTGATTTTATAACTGCTGCAACATTAGCATATACTAACATGTGTTCTCTATTCTTTCTTATTCAAATCCTTTTAAGACAGCTGTCCATGTACGGTGAGAAGAGCAATGGTGACAGTACACTGCTGTGTCTCACCGTTGCTTTCACTCCAAACCACCACTCGCTTCGTCCTCCTTCTCTGATCATATTTATAGGTTTTAATAGGCTTTAATAGGCTTTAATAGTTGTTATTAAATTCTCTGGTATGTTGTACAATGGTTCTTCTAATACTTTACCAAGTCTTTCTCTTTTTATTCTATCGAATTCTTTTTCCTAAGTTTATGAATGTCGCATATTATTATTATTATTATTATTATTATTATTATTATTTATTATTATTATTATTATTATTATTATTATTATTATTATTATTATTATTATTATTATTATTATTATTATTATTATTATTATTATTATTATTATTATTATTAATTATTATTATTATTATTATTATTATTATTATTATTATTATTATTATTATTATTATTATTATTATTATTATTATTATTATTAATTATATTTATAATTATTTTTATTATTATTCTTGTTGTTGTCAATATTATTATTATTATTATTATTATTATTATTATTATTATTATTATTATATTATTATTATTATTATTATTATTATTATTATTATTATTATTATTATTATTATTATTATTATTATTATTATTATTATTTATTATTATTATTATTATTATTATTATTATTATTATTATTATTATTATTATTATTATTATTATTATTATTATTATTATTATTATTATTATTGCTACAATATTTGAAATATCATCATTGTTATTATTTTTACTAGAATTATTGTAGCAAACTTCATAAGTAATGACTTTGTTATTGTTGCTTGCATGATCAATATTTCTAAACTTTTGTTACTCTAGAAGTAACCTACATAACTTGTAGTTACTAAATAAATTAAAATTATTTATATATATTTAATATATATTTATATGTCTTAAACATTGGGGCTCAAAGGAAACCACAGTGTTTTCCCCTAGCAGCCCCTTTTCAGAGAATTGGACAGTCACATTATTATTATTAAGATTATTATTGAATTTAGTAGCATAGGACCTACTTTTAAACCTTAAGCCTGTAAATGTACCATTCTTTGAATAAAAATTTGTGAATTGTGAATTGTGAATATGATTATAGTTTTTATTATTTATAACATTACTGATAAGAGTAATAATTAAATTTCCTTTAGGTATCCAATTTCAAAATAAAGTTTCCATCTCACAGAAGACCAGTGAATCTTAAGAGGATAGAAAGGAATTGAATTTTATTATTTAAATTTATTAATTAATTAAAAAAAATATTATTAAAAATAATAAAATAGTGGTGGAGTATCACGTGACTGGAATTTTTTAACATTTGAATGTTCAATGATTAATATTAAGAGTAAAAATGTTTCCGGAATGAATATACACTGTAAAATCTGTCCCAACGAATAATCGTTGGGACAAGTGGCAAAAAATGTCACAGAAAAATTTTCAATAGAGAAAAGACTTGTTAAGCATAAGAAAGTCACTTCACCGATTTATATTCTAATAAGAAAATAACTGAAAAAAATTTGCTGTGACATTTTTGCCACTTGTCCCAACGATTCGTTAGGACAATTTTTGCAGTGTATAATAAGTCTCTAAAAAGAAGATTTGAATACATTCCG
>SEYY01000041.1:57500-75000 GCA_009176605.1 Armadillidium nasatum | reverse complement strand
GAGTTAATCCTACAGATATCAGAATAACCTTCATATCCGTTAATAATTTTGACTGTCTTATCAAGTTGATAACATACAATTTTATTTGTATACATTCCATAAATACTATATATAAATTAATAATTTAGTAATTTTTAATTATATCACTATCACTCACTGGTCATGGGATGCAGTGGCCGGTACCACCCCCATCCCTATAGACATGTTCGTGTGCCATGCATTTGCATAGAGTAAGAAAACGAATTTAGATCGTATAATATAGTAACAATGAATATTACCTGAAAACAAAAAAATCTTCAGTTTTAGGAGGTTTCCTAGGAAAAAAAACATGTTTCTATTTTTCTTTTATTTTTAGCTTCAAATGAGGGACAAAACATTAAACTTTCGCTGTTCTGTGGACGTCCAGAAAATACTCCCCCCAGAAAACACTCCGGGGTCGGGGTCGTATCCACAGGTTGGGAAGCTCTCTAATCCATGAACAAACATTACAAAATTATTGATCATTAGTGTAAGAAACGAAATAAACAATTCTTATTATAGGAGTATATAAAAAAATAGATTGAAAAATTCATAAAATAGCAATTTATCTACTGTAGATAAATAACTGAAGTGTAATAAAGTAATAAATTAATCCGTAAACTCACGCAACCAGAAATATCTAAAAATATCTAACGCAAAGGAATTCTGTGATTTTTCTGATGCAATAGTTTATGACTTATATACTATATCACCAGATTCTTTTCTTTTTTTTTTTTTTCTTTTTCTTTCCTTTTTTGACATTGCTTTTCAAGATTTTTTTTTCTTTCTTTTTTAGAAATTGCTTTTCAAGATTTTTTTTTTTTTTTTTTTTTTTTTTTTTTTTTTTTAAATTAACGGAGGATCAATTATTAAATGAAAAAAGTATTTCATTGAAACTTTATTTCCTCCCAACTGAAATATCTTTAACACTTTTTTTTTTTTCTCCAGAGATGTAACGTACTTCTATATTGAAATGAGAAATTTAGGTTTATAATAGCTTGAATAAATTAATTAAAATTAACAACAATAAATTAAAATTAACAACTTCACTAAAAAGAAAAATATTCTAGAGTACAAAAAATTTGAAAATGAAATTATTTTATATTAAATTCTTCAGAGTTAAATGCCATTAGTTATCAATCATCGTGTCTTTTCCTGCAATATTTATTTACCTGCAAAACGATAAAAAAATCTGAAATTATGTATATATATATATATATATATATATATATATATATATATATATATATATATATATATATATATATATATATATATATATATATATATATATATATATATATATATATATATATATATCCTCGGTGGGCAAAGGCCAGAGGCCTACCAAATTCCACCGGAGCCGGGAAAGATCTATTTCATGGTCGATGGAGGCCGACATGTCCAGATACACGGCGTTTGAAAGTATGCAAGTCAAAGGAAGTTGGGAAAATAGATGAAGGGAGTGTGTTCCAGACTTTACCAGTAGAGTATATGTAAGATTGAGCATAGCTGTTAAGTCTGGGGTCGGAGAGTTGGACAGAGAAAGGATGAGACTGTGTAGAAAGGCGTGTCGCACGAGCTCTTCTCAATGGAGGAAGTATGCGACGAGAGAGTTCAGAAGAGCAGTGTCCATTGTAATAGCGATAGTAAAGAGAGAGTGACGCAACAATTCGACGGGCAGAAAGAGATTGGAGAGAGTTAGTAAGAGCAGGAGAGTTGATGAGACGAAATGCCCTAGACTCCACCTTCTCTAGGAGAGCTGTGTGTGTGGAACCACCCCAGATATGCGAAGCATACTCCATACAGGGACGAACAACACCCCTATACAGAGCAAGCAACTGGGGTGGCGTGAATAATTCTGAAGGCGCCTCAGAACACCCAACCTCTTAGAAGCTTGTTTAGAAAGAGAAGTAATGTGATCTTTCCAAGAAAGATCACGAGAAAAAGAAACACCAAGAATATTAAGGACAGATGAAGGCTTGAGTTGTGTTTTTTCGAAGAAGATATCATAGTTGTGTGGAAGATTATGTCGAGTGGAGAGATGAAGGAATTGAGTTTTTGAGGCATTGAAAACAACCATGTTTTCTCTGCCCCAATTTGAAATAATGAAAGATCAGAGGTTAGTTGCTCCAAGGCTACCCTTCTCGATATAACTGCTGTTATGGGACGTTTATAAATGGAATATAATGAAGGGTATATATCAGCATAGGAGTGGATAGGAGATGAGGTAATAGAGAGAAGGTCATTAATGAAAAGTAGAAAAAGTGTTGGGGATAGGACAGAACCCTGAGGAACACCACTATTAATAGATTTAAAGGAAGAACGGTGGCCGTCTACAACAGCTGCATATATATATATATATATATATATATATATATATATATATATATATATATATATATATATATATATATATATATATATATATATATATATATATATATATATATATATATATATATATATATATATATATATATATATATATATATATATATATATATATATATATGGAATAATATGTGATGATAGAATGGATGTTGAGAAAATGGCAGAGGTTTTCATGTCGGAGCTAATTAGGTAATTTATAAGAGAGGGAAAGAATGACCTTTTGAGATTGAGATTGCGACTGAATTGTGAAATGTGTAAAAATTTACGTCTTAAAGAGTAAAGTTTCGCACGGCTAATCTAACACAACGAGGAAATCCCATTCAGATAAGAAAGAATAGAGTCAGAAAGGTCAAGGCAAAGACATTTCTATATGCGAATGAGGGGCCAAATTTGAAATGGGTGGAAGAATATAGGGTAGAGTTGTCGGTTGAGGGGATAAGGTTGTTAAGGAAAAAGTAGGAATAGGATAGGAGGTCAAAAGATATCCTGAGGAACTTCATTAATGACACGGAAATAAGAAAAGTATCTCAAGAGAAAGATAAACATGGGTTAGTGAAGTGGGGGAGGAAATAGATGTATAAAAGCTTAGAGATAATAATGCTTACCCTTCTAAAAGCTTTGAATATATGTCAAACACCACTACACAAGACTCTTATTCCTAAGGGAAAAAGACCATAAATCATGGATGTAGGTAGGATTTCACATCAGTTTGATTCTCTTCTGGGAATTGCTTGGATATTTGCAATTCAATTTGTGAATTGAAGTAAATTAAAGCAAAATATCACTTCACTTTTCTGTCAGATTAAAATAGTGATAAAAAAAAAAAGAGTACCAATTTCATAAAAGCATATAACCACACAAAGAATATACAAGATTCCTTAAAAAAAAGATATAAAAATAGATAGATAAGTATGCAAATTATATATTTTTTGTTGAGATATCATTTAACCTTTGAAGTACTTTAAGCACTGGAAAAAAAAAAAAAAAAAAAAAAAAAAAATCTAATAAATTTAAAAAAAAAATTTTTTAACTGGAAAATAAACTGATGAAGCAATTATCTTAATGTATAAGTAAGCAACCCAAAGCGAATTCGAAAGTGAAAACAAATGAGAAGGTAAACGAAATCAGTCCTGAGAGTTAAAAACGTACACCAAAATGCGAACACGGTTTCTGTGCGATCAGCCTGAGCACTCAATGCGAAACAGTAATATTTGGGTTGTTAGCTTAAAGAGAAATATCGAAAGCAAAAGAGATTGACCCAATATATGGTTAAAAGTGAAATAGATTACACAATAAAGTTAATAGATAACATGATCTAGACGGCTTCATGGTAGGAATGTTCAGGCAAATAGAAATCTTGCAAGTCGAGTTATTCCCTTAGATTTAATCAAGATTGAAAATCAACTAATTAACAAATTCACGAAAGTGTTTGCGAAAGAAGATCGCTTTGATATTTACTAACATGTTCTGTAACAGCTTTTGAATTCTCTTCCACCAACTCGCGCTTGTATTGGTTTGGGCGTACATTTATGAATTAAATATCTTTTCTGCGTTGAAACATTTTTTTTTTTCATTTGCTCCAACGAATCTTAGTGTCATTTTTTTGCATTATATTTCCAAAGAGAATTTTTCGTCTGATAAAAGACAATCACTGCCTGCTATGAAAAATAGGCAAAGATATTATTTCCATACACAAATGTTTTATTGAATACCGGAGTCTAAACATCAATCCCAAGAATTTTAACTTCATAAAAATATTGAAAATAACTGAGAGAGAAATTAATTTCCCAAACAAACCTATCAAAATAATTTAGTTTTATCACAATTGAAGAAAGAAATCGGTCCTCTTTTAAATTAATAATGAGAGCAATCGGTCCTCTTTTAAATTAATAATGAGGAACTAGGGCTCTAACTCATTAGGATACTGTTCCTCTGTGGAGCTGAATGTAAATGTTGATTTGATATTTAATTATCTACTTATTATATTATTTTACATAGATTTTAGATAAACAGAAAGAGATTCTTGAATCATGTCAAATTGCCTTTTATAATTAAAGCAAAATATTTTTAGTTAGTTTAATTATACTAAGTTATAATTGTGTTAAGGTGTAAAAGACAGACAAGATTTAAAAAACATTAAAATATTGTCATTATAAGTTCAAGTATCATTAAAAGCATTTTAATATTTAAACTAAAATTTACCACCATTTTTGTATATTTTTCATAGCAGGCAGTGATTGCCTCTATCAGAAAAAAGAACTCTCTTTGGATATAATAAAGAACGAATAAAATATACGAGAAAACTTGGCAATTGCAAATAAATTTAGATATCTTGCATCACGTAATAAATAAACCATTCATTTTTAAATATGAACTATGAAGATCTAAGATGATGGATACTTACCAGAATCTCTCCAGCAAGTATAAACAAAGCAATTCCAATTCCCAAAACCAAGAGAGTGAAGAGAGCTCCTACATCGAAGATATCCGCTGCTTTAAGGGGAGGGGATTCACAAGATCTTGTTGAAGTTAGATATTTTTTGGCAAGTTTTTGCATGATTCCCATTTCTTTAATGCTCTGCAAACTGAAATCATCGAATCAGATTTGATTACAAGTATACATATGCATGATTTGTGTGTGTGTGTGTGTGTGTGCACTTAATTATAAATATTATAAGTTACTGGAAAGATTCAGTACAGCTTACGATACTGTCTTTCAATTTCATTTCTATTATTATTCGACTATTCGGCATTTAGAAGTTTATTATGATATTGATTTCCTGTTTTGAAAACGTTTTCACGGCTACTGACGAAGAAGTTGCTAAGAAAATATTTCTAAACCTCATAGATTTTACCTAAAAGAATCAAGAATATTTTCGTCTTATAAAAAATCCGTATTTAATAGGAAAATTTAGAAGATAAATGGCTCAATTTTAAGAAATGATCGTATAGGAGAGTTTATTTTAGTGTTTTCGTTACGTTACATGCCATCAAATATTTTTAAGAGAGGTGACTTGAATCTATTTTAATGTTTTCGTTACGTTACCTTCCATCAAATATTTTTGAGAGAGGTGACGAGTCTATTTTAGTGTTTTCGTTACGTTACATGCCATCAAATATTTTTAAGAGAGGTGACTTGAATCTATTTTAATGTTTTCGTTACGTTACATGCCATCAAATATTTTTAAGAGAGGTGACTTGAATCTATTTTATTGTTTTCGTTACGTTACCTGCCATCAAATATTTTTAAGAGAGGTGACTTGTGCTGAAGTCCAAGAGCAATTCCTCCTGGGATAAATTTTTCTGGGAGTTCTTTCATAGAACAAGACACTGATTTTGGAAGTTGCTTTAGGAATTGATTTGTAGTTACATCAACTCCAATGAAAACGTAGTCCACTGTAAGAAATTTAATGAGTTGTTATAGATTTCAGTTGCCATATAAATACATACGTATAAAATATTATTACCAAAAAAAAAAATAGCAGTAGTAGTGATACAACCCATAAAATAAATTAAAAGCCTTACAAAATAGATAAAACCAATTTTCAATAATTAATTTCTAATTTTTATTTATTTATTAAATTAATGAGAAAATTTCTGCTTTTAAATATAAAGGAATAAAAAGTTTTAATTCTGCAATCAAAAATAAGACTTTGTATAAAATTTTTAGGAAACAAAAATTTGTCATTGAGAAAAAAAAAAAAAAAAAGTTTTTTTTCCCTTCACTTTAAACGTTGATGTCCTTGAAAGACAAATTTAACTAACCTAACCTAACCTAACCTAACCTAACCTAACCTAATAAGGTCAAAAACAGATCCTATCTAATTTATCATATATTAAGATAACATAGAAGATGAAGCTATAGGAAGAATCTACCATATATAAACCAATTTAGATTAAAATCTATATCTAGTTCTTATTGATTAAAATGACTTTAAAGGTATAATTGAAGAAACAGTCTTATATAGACTGTTTTTTAGATCACAATCTATGCTTAGTCCTGTTTAGCAATTAAAATTAGAATAAAATTTTGTCTTTACATACTCTCGTGAGCCCTCATAAGTCCCTCAGTGTAAGTTTTCACCAAATTTTCAGGGTCTTTCATGATCATTTTATGCCAAAGATTTTGAAGAGCTCGACATTGTTTTCCTGTGTCGTTTGCGCATGTTTGCTGAAAAGAAGGCATAGTATAGGAATTATTTTACCTAAAAGGAATTAAATGTTATAGAGTCCTCAGTTATGTTTTAGAATATTTGAGTAGTACTTTTAAAGAGGGTTAGGTGTAATAAAATATTGTAAATGACGAATCTAAAAATGCTCATAAAAAGAACAATGCTTCAAATAATGTAAATACTGAAACACCAATTCATATTTCTAAACAATGTTTATTAAAATATCTAATTCTCTTTCAAGTGAATAATATTTCATTTTTTCCATAAATAATTTTTCTTTATATTCTATTATTTTATTTTTATTATTTATTCAAATACTCCAATAGTGTGGTATTTTCAAATAAAGTAAAATAAATAAAATAAACGATCTTAATTATCTGCATAGCTTTTTTTTTCATTTATATTTGATTTTTAATTGTATTCATACGAAGAATTTTAACTTAAACTTCCCTTTTTTCACATCTGGCTAAAAGTATTACTCAAAATTAAAAATTAAAGATAAACAATCATAAGAATACTTTTAACTTACAGAAGCAACAACTTCAAAGAGATCCGCTTTCGGGTTTCCCGCATTCCAATCAGGCAATTGAATAAGACCGTAAATATCTTTGAAAGGAAGTGGCACAGGAAGAGTTACCGCCAAAATGGCTACAAGGTTAGCTGAATAGGAGGCAAAAATGACAAAACCAAAGACGAAGGCAGACAAGTATATTATCCTCGTGCTTATAGCGTCTGGTGAAGTAGGTGGCCCTATTAATATATGAAAAAAGATAGGAAATTTTATTTTATAATTGCAGAACTCATGACCTATTTCGTTCTGGATACACGGTGCTTAAAGGTATAGAAGTTCATTACTAGGAATTAGATGAAATATAAATGGAAAATATGAATCAAGTTTCGAGTTATTTGTGGCGTAAAACGCAATCTGACAATACAGTTAGGTTATATTTTATCTTAGAATTGAAGTTTGGCTAATTGATTTTGAATGCATTTCATGTTAAATATCATTAAGTTATTTATACATAGTTTGCACTTCTTTCTGTCGAAAGAATAATTTATATTTTTGTTGTAGTATTGTTTCTTGTTTCTTTAATCAGTTCGGCATTCATTCTTTTAATCTATTTTATTTTTAATAATATTGGCTGAGAATTAAGGCAAAAGGATCAATTCTTTGAATAACGGATATTTGTATACATAAAATCACCATAAATGCTTACAAGAAGTAAAGATAATCAAGAATGCTTTCAAATTATTCAATATTTTAAAAGTCATTATTAAAAAAAATACTCAACCTTGCTGTACAAGAGCCGAAATCATAAACCAGGTAGCTAATCCGAAGCTAATGTCATCCTTAACCATGTTCGAAGACCCAATCTTAAACTGCATCCATGAGAAGAAAAAATAGGAAAAAACCCGAGAATGAGAAGCATAACAAAAACCATCAAGAACAGAATAGGATCCATAAGGCTAGAGTACGTCAGGAGTTTTGCTCTGGTATCAACTTTAGTTGCTGCATACATTTTTCTACTAAAAGAGAATATCAACATTCACAAAACGATGTACGACATTATCCATATTTATCACACGCTTATTTAATTACTAACCTTATATTAAGAACAAAATATTTAAATGTGAGAAAATAGGCTTCCTATTTTAGTTAAATTATTATTGGTAAGATAATAATTAGTTTAATTATTAAGATAGGCTATTCTCTGATCAATTTATTAATGGAAATAATATGGGATGATAAAAGTCAAAGCCTGGTTAAGGTTTAGGATTTGGAGGAAGGAAGGGGGAGTAAGTATAAAATATTTAAAATCAATTAATTTTAGAGAAATATAATAACGAATAATTTGTCTTTCTAAGAAATTTAAAGCTGAAAAGACTATAAATTAATTTTATTATATGTACAAAGGATAAATAAATATAATTTATAATTATAATTATAAATTATAATTATTCAAAATTCAAAACAAAACAAATTCACTTTTGTTTAAACATCTATGATATTATTTCTTTTTGGAGTTTTGCATTTCTTTTCATTTAAGACCTTTAAGTTTCCTCACCGAACTGATCTTGGAGTCTCTTTAAAATGTCATGGGAAGCAATGCCAAGATAAAAAAAAGATGAATATTGTTGGTTAATTAATAGAAAAGTAGAAGAGAAAATGAAAGGCTGAAGCCATATCAAAGATTTAAAGAAATGAATATTGTTGGATAATAGAAAACTAGAAGAGAAAATGAAAGGTTGAAGTCATACCAAGATTTAAAGAAATGAATATTGTTGGATAATAGAAAAATATTGTCAACTATTGTCAAAAGTTGAATCCATGCAAAAGATCGAAATAGATAAATATTGTTGGATAATAGAAAACTAGAGGATAAAAAAGGTTGAAACACTTATAATGTCCTGAGAAAATATTCGAGAACATAGAAACGTTAAATGCAATTTAAAGGAAAAAAAAAAAGATTAATAAATAAAAGCTTTCAGTCTAATGGATTTTAAATGTTATTATGAGTTGCATCTTGAAAGGAGACTGACATTTATTTTACGTTGATAAATCTCTTGTTATTTTGTCTCTCATTTATATACTGTGCAATAGAAAATCAATGCATGGGTTGTTCTTTGAAAACTGGGAAGAAGTTATCCATATTGCATACAGAGCGTTGAAAGAAAAGGTAATTGAATAGCGAGTGAACCAGTTTTTCAAAACAGCAGAAAAAAATATTTGCTGAAGCAAGATCGAAGAAAGAACATAATTATATCAATGCCCTAATATATGACTAGATAATTCTCCTTTCGAAGAGTTCTGTGGAGTCTTTAATAATTTAGTTTAAAGAAGTTTGTAAAAAGAAAGCCTTTTCCTTCATATATTACTGTGATTTTCTGAAACAATTTTCTATTTGTCAGATTAATGATTTTAGAAACTGAAAAGATTTTAAATAGCGATTAGATGGGAAAGTTTATCATAAAAGAAATGTCGTTGAGGAGCACTTAAGCAGTTGAAAAAAAAAGAATATTTTCATAATAAATATTCTTTTCATAGAAGAACCTAAGGTGAAAACCATATATTTGTCAAGCCTGCAACTTGTAGAGTTGACACCTAAGTTTTTAGGTGTGAAAAGATACTGGTATATATGCATACATGTTTGTTTCCATTGTGCATATAGAGAATGATAATTTTATTGCTATTCTGAGCAGAGTAAATATCTGAAATTACATTTCTTAGTATAAGATCTTTTGTAATTTAAAATCGTATGAAAGAAGTTCTCTTCAATTTTAACAAGTAGTTGGGTAAAAAGAACAGAAGGATAAAATAAAATGATAACAAACACCATAAAATTTTACCTCTACCTGGATACTGATCCATTCTTAGAATAAGAAAAAAAAAATTATAATCAAGGTCATTTTAAAAGCCCGATACCTGATGATGTAAATAGGTTGAGTGTAAGATATTACAAAAGTTCTCTCATATGTTATAGACATCTCCGTGACGGTAAGGTCTGCCTCTTGCCTTTGCAGGACTCCCACCATTCCGGTCCACTGATTCGCTTTTACATTGTTGTCTTTTATCACGCCATAGGCGTACCCTTCCTAGTATCTCGTACGTAAGCCTAATTAAGATAATAGAAGTAAATTACTTATAAATTAAATTTAAAAAAAAAAAAAAAATCTTAAATAATCAAAATTCACATTTAGTTTGTAAAGAAAACAATTCAAAAAGTTTTCATAGCAAAGAACGAAATGATTTACTATTACATATATATATATATATATATATATATATATATATATATATATATATATATATATATATATATATATATATATATATATATATATATATATATATATATATATATATATATATATATATATATATATATATATATATATATATATATATATATATATATATATATATATATATATATATATATATATATATATATATATATATATATATATATATATATATATATATATATATATATATATATATATATATATATATATATATATATATATATATATATATATATATATATATACACGTCTAGTGGCTCAAACGGTAGCGTGGTTGACTCACATGCTTGAGGGCACACCGGTTCGATCCCACTTTTGGATCCTAGGTATATATACTACCTAGAAAAGTTCCTCTCCTAGAATAGGGCAATGCCCGTGAGATGTGAACTTTTATAATTTATATATATATATATATATATATATATATATATATATATATATATATATATATATATATATATATATATATATATATATATATATATATAATATATATATATATATATATTTATATAAACTTCTGTTCTTTATAGATGGAAGAACTTCTCTAGAGAGTTTTCATAGGGATCGATCCCTGAACTTTCGCACCGAAAACCCGCCAGTCAATCAATCAGCAAGCCAGCCAGCCAGCCAGCCAGCCAGCCAGCCAGCCAGGCTAGCAACTAACTGTACTTGTTTACTATCACTACTACCTCGAAAAGTTTCGATGTTAATTATAGGTTTTTATGATGTGTTTTTCCTCGTCTGGGAATGCAGTCAACGATGATGTATCTGAGGATCTATTCAAATGTCAAATCCACTCAATTATTGTCAAATCTAACAGTGTTATCAAATTCACTTAATCTTGTCAAATCCACACAAATGGATGACTCAAATGTTGTCAAATCGACCAAATGTTGTCAAATTTACTAAGCGTTGTCAAATCCACTCAAATGGATGAAGCTCAAATGTTGTCAAATCTGACTAAATGTTGTCAAATCCACTCAAATATTAAATTCATTCAAATACTGTCAATTTCCACTCAAATGTTCTTAAATCCACTCAAATGCTGTTATATTCACTCAGAAGTATCCAAATCTACTCAAATGTTGTCAAATCCATTCAAAATATTGTCAAATCAAGTAATAGAAAATTAATTTCAGCAAAATTTTTAGTATTAAAATAGAAATCAGACAAGAACTACTTCTCCACCTCACCAAAATGTCAATTAGGTTTTAAATGATTGTTAACTGATTGATTCACATTCTTAAGGGCACGAGTTCGATCCCATTTAAAGATCGTAGGTATAATCTATCTACAAAAGTTCCTCGCCTCGAATAGGGCAATGCCCGTGAGATGTGAGAACTTTTTGAGAATATACATATAAATAAAACTTATTAATTAATACAATTTCATACATACGTAAAATTGTGGGCATCCTTGAGCATTGTAATTAAATCACCAACAAATCCTGTGATTTCACCATCTTCAAGGTAAGTTGTAAAGTGTGGGAACACCTAAGATAATATATATATATATATATATATATATATATATATATATATATATATATATATATATATATATATATATATATATATATATATATATATATATATATATATATATATATATATATATATATAAGAAGGAAGTTTTAAAAATCATAAAAATATCATAATTGGATGAAAAATTGAGTCGGGTTCATAGATAGGAAAAGTGAGTTTTTGAAGCATTGAAAACAAATGTTTTCCCCTGTCCAATTCGAAATATCAGAAAGATCAGAAGTCAGTTGTTCTAAGGTTATCCCCTTAATATCTGCTATTCTCTGTCATACAGATTGATTTTCGAGTTGAAAAAAAAATAATATTCGAAGGGTTGACAGGTGATGAGGTGACACAAAGATGGTTATTAAAATAGAAGATACGAAATTGGACAGAATTCTGAAGAATATAATTATTAAAAGTTTTAATCGATTGAAAACTCTCAATCTTCAATAGCTTCTACAGAGGAATTCAATAGGAAAAGGGTTACAGGGTGAAAGAATAAATCAAAATAGCGAAGTTTCAAAATCAAAGATGGTTTTGTTTTTGTTTTTTCACTTCTGGTGGTAAAGGTCATAGACATATTACGTAAGGAACGTTCATATTGGTATCAAAATTAAGCATTGACGTACCCTACCCCCACCCAAAAAAAAAAAAAAAAAATGTTTGAAAGAGTAGTGTAAAAAGTAGAATAAAAAGTAGAATAAAAATTTGGTATTACAAGACTTGTTTGTAGGGTATATGAAAAAGTGACAGCAGTTAAATTGAAAATCAAAAAGTTAAAAAAGTAAGAGGTTGATTAAAGAGTTTAGACGATAAGGTGTCTATTAAAATATTTATTACTAATATGATGTGTAAAGAAAGTGAAAAAAAGTTTGGTTCCCAAAAGTAAATTGTAAGCTGTCGGTGAGAATTTTGATAGTTGATGAAATGAAAAACCTTAGTTCATGCCTTTCCAAGAAAAAATTTTTTTTTTTTTTTGTTATATACCCCAAATGCATGATTCATACTTCGTACAAACAATACAACACTCCTACGCCGAACCAGATATTGGAAGTGGTCGGAAGAAGTTCAAGAAGGTTCCTTAGAACCCCTAACCTATTAAAATCATACGTAGTGAGGCATATTATCTGATTCTTTTAATATATAAAGCAGAAAAAGAAACATTAATGAGTATTTAGGGACACATAAAGATTTCAGTATCCTAACCTAACAAAGAAATTGGCAAAACTGTGTGAAAGATTATATTGAAAAGGTATATGGAAGAATTGAGTATTTGAAGCAGTGAAAACAACTTTATTTTTTCCTTCAGTTCAAATATACAAGAAACAACAAAGGTCAGTAGCCTCTAAGTAATCTTCCTATGTTCATGAATTTGTTACTGATTTCCCAAAATTAAATGTCAATAGAGATCAATTAAAATAGTAGAAAGACGATAATCCTGGATAAAATATTAATAGTTAATGCAAGGTAAGAAAAGGATACGAGATAGAGCAAAACCTTGAGGATCATCCCTACATAGTAACATATCTGAAGGAAAAAAGTTAGCAGCTTCTGTAGCACCATAAAGGTACCAGAAAGGAAATCAAAAAAATATCACAAAGGGAAGATAGATACCAAAAGGGAACGTTTGTTAAATACTTTTCAAAAAAAATTAGATATTTTTGACACAAAAACAAGTAATTCAGCAAAATTCCAAAGAGTAGTGAAAAACAAGAGTTAGAGAGAATAGGAAAAGATCGCAGTCAGAGGTTTGTTACAGATCCCATACAAGAGATCTGAGATAAGATTAGAAAAGCTAAAATGTTTAGAAACCTGTTTGTTAAGGAAAGGGATTCTAAAACATTTTAAGGAACAGAAATTAGGGAAGTATAATTGATTAAGAAGAGGGGTAGGGTTCCTTTTTTGCAGTACGAGTTGAATGAACACATCTTCCAGCAGGAAACAAAAGATTGAACTGATAGAGAGGTTGGTAACTTAGATGTTCAAGATTTGAGAATTACAATAGAAATAGAGTGAGGACCGTATCCATTTTTGGAGAGAGCGGAATTAATATCTTCATAAAAATTAACAGTGATGGGAGTAAATGAGCTGGAGTGGGGTGGAAAAGGAGAATGAAATTGAAAATTGTCTTGCGTAGAGTCAAAGGCATTAGACATTACTGGGAATAGATTTTTCAAGGTTCTGTAATGGGATATAAGCACATGAATTTCTAAAGTATCGAATATATATATATATATATATATATTATATATATATATATATATATATATATATATATATATATATATATATATATATATATATATATATATAATATATATATATATATATATATATATATATATATATATATATATATATATATATATATATATATATATATATATATATATATATATATATATATATATATATATATATATATATATATATATATATATATATATATATATATATATATATATATATATATATATATATTATTTGAAAATTTCTTATGAATGGTCTTCTAATATTTGGAGAGAAGTGGACATTTTATATAATTATAATTTTTAAATTATTAAAATTATAATTAGTATAAAAAGTGCTGGTGTGGTATTTTACCATACAAGCTTTGTTATATCTTAGTGGCTGGAACTTTAGAAAGTAGATTCAGAGTTATGACTAGGTTTATCAAACGGTTTCTATATTTATTTTCAAGATAATATTTTTGAATTTTTGAATTTTGAATTTTTGAGATATTTATTTATTTTTTATTTATTTATTTATTTATTTATTTTTTTGTCATTTCCTCGTCTTTCGTGTTTTTTATTTAATTCATTTTTCTTTCTTTTTTTTTTATAACTGCAATAGGTCGAAGTACTTTCTTTAAGCATTTGGGGACTCCCAGGGGCCATCCCTGACCACAGGTTAAGAACAGCTGGTGTAAGATATTCTTTGCATCTACTCAGGTCTAATCATTACTTTATTATCAATCTATTGTAACTTATTGATTACCAAATTTTTTTTTATTTTATTTTTTTTTTACATCAAGCTGAATTTTTTAAAAAAGTTTTTTTTTTTTTTAAATATTTTAAAATATTTTTCTTTTCTTTCTTATAAACATCTCAATGATTTATTTATTAATTTATTAAATATATCATTGAAATGTTTACTTACCCCAACTCCAGTACCCACAAATGGGTAGCCATGGAAGTCCCATCGTTTTTTGAGCAAAGTTTCATTTAAAAATGGAGGTGAAAATCCATCACTCATATTCCATAATCCTCCAATTTCAGTTATTAAATCGTTTACTCTATCTCCAACTCGATAGAAACCATACGGCTGCGAAAGAGAACGTGAATATTTAATTTTGTAACTTTACATTGTGAAGCTTCAAAAATGAACATGCGTGGGACTTTTATTCATTAATAAAGAAGTATTGTACAAGATAATATCGAAACTTTTTGTTGTCAATAAGTCTTATAAGAAAAATAAACCATATAATAAATTATTATCTAAGACATATTCATTATCATCATCATCATTTTTACTCGTATTTTAAATTAAAAATTGAAAATGCGCCATTTTATTCGAACCTTTTCCCGCCAAATTCTCTTCTTCCCGCTTTCGTTAAAAATGCAAAACATTTTTCAATTACAATAGTGGATAATAAAAGATAAGATGATTTATTGTCTCGTAGGTAATTTACTCAACGAATTGATGATGATAATAATGATAATAATAATAATAATAATAATAATAATAATAATAATAATAATAATAATAATAATAATAATAATAATAATAATAATAATAATAATAATAATAATAATAATAATAATAATAATGAAAATTACAATAATAATTAATAATAATAATAATAATAATAATAATAATATTATAATACAATTATATTATTATTATTATTATTATTATTATTATTATTATTATTATTATTATTATTATTAATTAAAAAACAAGTTACTACTACTACTAATAATAATAATAATAATAATAATAATAATAATAATAATAATAATAATAATAATAATAATAATAATAATAATAATAAAATTTGTGCCGTTATTATCATTATTATTATTACAAAAACAAAAGTAACTACTTTTATTACTACTACTACTACTACTACTACTACTAATAATAATAATAATAATAATAATAATAATAATAATAATAATAATAATAATAATAATCAAATTTTAAGATGAAAACATTAAGTTTGCAAGAAGATGGAATGGGGCAGAATCGCCTTTCTCAATTCTTCTTTTATTCTTAATTTCACCCTTCCCACACGCACACCTCTCGAATTTAAAGTTGGCGATTAATTGCCGCCATTTTGTAATTGACATTTAATTATAATGATTATATAATTTCAATTATAAAGTGATAAATGTGTTAAAATTATTTCCACAATATAGGGTAAAGAAGAAAGATACTGAAGTAGTTTTCTTTGTAGTTTTGATGGTGTTACGTTGATAATGTTGGAATATAACAATGATCCTTTAATCAGGCTTAACCCGTTGCGTAGAGTGTGTTCCAAGGGTCAAGATTCTTTAAAAAAAATCTTGAAGATTCTTAAAGCGTAGCAGTGTTCCATGGTCAAGATTCTTTAAAAAAAATCTTGAAGATTCTTAAAGCGTACCAGTGTTCCACGAGTCCTGCTGCAGTAATTTTCTGCCCGCTTGTTTTAAATGAATAAAATTAATTATTTTCAAATATTCGAAATAATAATAAATATCAAAGTCTTTTCAAAATTTTCATTTGACTCTTAAGTTATTTTATTATTCCTACATATGGCCATTTTGATTTTAATTAAGTTTTGAGTGTGTTCCACAAATCTGGAGTGACGTCATGCTTTTGATTTTCGTGGAACGCTTTGCTGTAAGCAAATGTCAGCTGATCTATATAAACAAACGTAAATGTATATTAAAATCTAATTTAATCAATTATTTAATTAACTTAAGCCATGATTAAAAACATTGGAAACAACGAAATTCCAAATATCTGAAAATAATTAATTTTCTTCATTTAAAACAAATTAATGATCCCAAAAGGTTAAAATATTGCTAAAATGCTAAAAAATAAAGATTCTCTTAGAAGATTTCCGTTGCAGTATGCTTTAAAATCCCGTTACTCCAGATTCTTGGAACACACCCTACATAATCTCCGACCTTACTTTAAGCTATCTACAGTTCCCAATAAAAGGGCGACAGCATGGCAAAAGGAGACACAATTTCATTGTAAGGCATAAAAGGATTCTTACCTCTTGTTAATTGCAAAATTGAGATATTTTGAAGATGCATAAGTTGCAAGTTACATAGATATGGGATGACGTGACTGATAAATGGAGATTGCTGATAATTAGGTTCAATTACAATAATGATAATGAACTACGTCTCTTTCTCCCCTTCTCTCTCTCTCTCTCTCTCTCTCTCTCTCTCTCTCTCTCTCTCTCTCTCTCTCTCTCTCTCTCTCTCTCTCTAAACCGATTATATAAAAGCACTCAGACTAATTAATAACAGAACTGATTGCCCACAATATAAGTTAATGACTTGCTTATGATCCATAGATAAATATATA
>SEYY01000041.1:47500-52500 GCA_009176605.1 Armadillidium nasatum | reverse complement strand
ATATATATATATATATATATATATATATATATATATATATATATATATATATATATATATATATATATATATATATATATATTATTTTACCATTCTCCTTTCCCACTCTCATGGGGTGGTGCCCGTCACAGTTCGCTCACACACACACATATACACACTCTATCTCTCTTACCCCATTACCACTGCCGTCTATCTCACTCTGTTCTCCGCAACTCTCCTACCTTCGTCCACATTCAACAAACCTCTCCCCCCACCCAATATCACCCTCGCCCCATCCATCCACCTCTACCTCAGCCTTCCCCTCCCCCTTCCTCCCTCTATCTCTGATTTCATCACTCTACCCACCATCCTATTCTCATCCATTCTACATACATGCCAAAACCATCTTAATACACCCTCTTCAGCTCTGCTCACTATTCCCCTCTTCCATTCACACATCTCCCTTATTGTTTTCGTTTCTGATTCTGTCTATCCTCCTTAACCCACATATAGCCCTCAATCTTTTCATTTCAAAAACTTGTAATCTTTTCCTCATCTGAGCATTCATCACTCATGTTTCACACCCATACATTTCAGATGGTAGACACATACTCTCAAACATTCTTAGCTTTATTTCCTTTGATATTCTCCCCTTCTTCCATACTTCAGTCCCCCCCCATCACTTTCATTCCTTCCATCACTCTATTCTTTATATCCCCATCCATTCCCCCTTTCCCCTCCACAAGCATTCCCAGATATTTAAACTCTTCTACCTCCTCAAATTTCTTTCCCCCGCCTCGACACCCCCATTCATTTCCTCTTACTGCCTCATCCCTGCCCCTAATCCTCATCACTTTACTCTTTGTTGAGTTTACCCTTAATCCTTTCGACGCACATTCCCTCACAAACTCTTTCACCAACATTCTCAGCTTCTCCCCAGATTCTGCAACTAGCACCGCGTCATCCGTAAGCATACCCTCCCATTCTCCCTCTTCACTTCTCAACCTAATACCCTTCTCTTCCCTATCCATCCCCCTAATATCACCATCCATTAACACATTAAACAACCACGGAGACATAAGACACCCCTGCCTCAGTTCAACTCCCACGTTAAACCATTCAGTCAGTTCCCTCCTCACTCTCACCCTCTCTCTACAGTTCTAATAAAATGATTTAATCCCATTCAATAATCTACCTTTCACTCTCTCCTCTCTTAGAACCTCAAACAATTTCCTTCTACAAACTCTATCATAAGCTTTTCGCAAATCTATAAAGTATACATACCCAGCTCTATCTTTCTCACGCAATTTCTCACCCATCATTCTCAGCGTAAACACCTGATTCACACATCCTCTACCTTCTCTAAAACCTCCCTGTTCTTCTCTCTCTCTCTCTCTCTCTCTCTCTCTCTCTCTCTCTCTCTCTCTCTCTCTCTCTCTCTCTCTCTCTCTCTCTCTCTCTCTCTCTCTCTCTCTCTCTCTCTCTCTGGTCAATTCTTTCACTTTCGATAATAAAACTCTCCCATAAATTTTTCCTACTACACTCAACAAGCTTATCCCCCTATAATTCCAACACACTATCGTATCCCCCTTCCCTTTATATATCGCCACTATACAGGCATCTTGTCTATATATATATATATATATATATATATATATATATATATATATATATATATATATATATATATATATATTATATATATATATATATATATTATATATATATATATATATATATATATATATATATATATATATATATATATATATATATATATATATATATATATATATATATATATATATATATATATATATATATATATATATATATATATATATATATATATATATATATATATATATATATATATATATATATATATATATATATATATATATATATATATATATATATATATATATATATATATATATATATATATATATTTTTTTGCTATTTCTAAAACTTAGGATGAGTTTGAAAAGAAAAATCACTAGTGGGAGTACAGACTAATCAGAACATTAAAGCAGTCTTATAGGTCACATAATACATAAATCATAAAAATACTACTCAATAACCATTTTTGCACTTCACATGATGTATATGATGTAGCTTTTATTATTAAATTATCATCTAACATCTGAAGTTACACTTAATATATCACTGCAAATATTATCCTAACGAATCATTGGGACAAGTTGGAAAAATAAAAATAAAAAAAATTTTCAGTTATTTTCTTATTAGAAAATAAAGGGTGAAGAAGCTTTCTTTTGGTTAACATGTCTTTTCTTTACTGAAAATTTTACTGTGACATTTTTGCCACCTGTCCCAACGATTCGTTAGGACAATTTTTGCACTGTACCAATGTATCACCAAATTATTAAATTTTTCACAAAGAAATAACGAAAAAATGACTAAATTTTGCGATTTTTGAAAGCTCTGGCTAAAATAATTAAATAATTAAAAATGTACGTACAATAATTAAAAGCATGGGTGCAATAATTAAAAAATATATGTACGATAATTAAAAATATACGTACAATAATTAAAAATATACGTACGATAATTAGAAATATACATTCAATAGTTAAAAATATACATACAATAATTAAAGTATACGTACAATAATTAAAAATATACGCACAATAATTAAAAATATACATACAATAATTAAAAGTATACGTACAATAATCAAACATACATACAATAATTAAAAGTATACGTACAATAATTATTATTCAAAGGATTTTTGTAAATATTATTAGTTTGAATATTTATTTTTTGCCTAATAATAAAAATAATAATATAAAATTATAAAATATAAAAAAAACAATATAAAATATTAAAATAATAATATTTCATAAAAATGAAAATGGAAAAAAGATGTCGGGAGTTTATTTTTATTTTTGTTTTTTTAATAAAATTTTCAACGAAGTCCACATTCTGCAATATTATTTTAATGTTTACTTTAAGATAAAAAATAATAATATATATATATATATATATATATATATATATATATATATATATATATATATATATATATATATATATATATATATATATATATATATATATATATTATATATATATATATATATTATATATATATTAATATTAATTTTTTTTTATTTTTATTATTTAATTATTTTTATAATTATTTTTATTAGATATATATATATATATATATATATATATATATATATATATATATATATATATATATATATATATATATATATATATATATATATATATATATATATATATATATATATATATATATAATCAATTTTGTTCCATCAACGTCTATCTACAGTCATTCTTTTGGTCATTTCTCTTCAAACGGTTCTGTTGCTTGATGCCTCTTAATAAAGGTCATCTATTGTCCAGTGTTACGTTCCGTATCAAGTTTGACGTGTCTGTATCAAATTTTGGTTCGTAGTGTTCCCTTTCCCTTACTTCTACTTACCATTATACCAAGAGTGACTTTTGTGAATCGGTGATCATAACGGTGCAGAAGTAGGGGTATTTGATTTGGTCCCTGGCCTCTGCGAGGGGGGGGGTCCAAGGGGTTGATGCGAATCTAAGAACTCTCTATTAATAATTGTAATTATATGTAATGATTATATATAATGATTATTAATCACTGTTGCTTAAGGATTTATTACTGAACACTCGTCTCCAGCAGGGCATCTCGAAGTATAGAAGAGTTTCTGTGCGCATTTGAGTATTTTTTCCTTCGGCAAAATAATATTTATAAAATTCTTAAGAGACGAAACATTCTTTTTAAGAAATTCTTTTTCATTAGAAATTTATGAATATTTTTTTCTTTTAATTATAATATTTTTTTTCTTTTTCCAAAAATAAAAGTGTTATATCAGATTAAAATTTTCCTTAGTTATTGAAAATAATTCTTTTTTTTTTTTAAACTAATTAATATCTTATTAAATCAGTTTAAAAATTTAGTTTCATTTAGTTAATATAATTTATACTAACTAATCGGCCGATTTACTGACAGTTAAAAGAGGTATTGCTGAATAATCGGCATCACCAATTACAATTGAGATTAATCAGTGTATATATATATATATATATATATATATATATATATATATATATATATATATATATATATATATATATATATATATATATATATATATATATATATATATATATATATATATATATATATATATATATATATATATATATATATATATATATATATATATATATATATATATATATATATATATATATATATATATATATATATATATATATATATATATATATATATATATATATATATATATATATATAATATCCAAATATAATTATGAATTAATTCATTTCAGTAACAAGTGTAATTATTTTTTTTTAAATATAATTGATTAAAATGGAAAATTGAATAAATCATTTGATATATTATATATATATATATAATTACTTTAATAGAATTAATTTCTTAAGATTCCTCAACAGATTAGAAATTAATTAATAATTAAGAAGATTTATGTGTATTTTAATATTCTACCTTAATTATTAAGTCGGAAATATTTCGTTAATTAAAAGTGTGTGTGTGTGTGTGTGTGTGTGTGTGTGTGTGTGTGTGTGTGTGTATGTGTGTGTGTGTGTGTGTGTGTGTGTGTGTGTGTGTTGAGGTGTTGGCAAATTTTAGGGTTGAAATAGAAAGTGGTGATTTTGAGATTTATTGCTATTGAGTTCTATTATTTGGTTTGTTGAATGATATATTAGGTAGTGGAAGATTGGTCCGAGTCCTAGTCAATTGAGGTATGTATTTTCTCAAAATATAAAATAGTTGTTCTGAAAGATTGGGTATAATAAAAGAAGAATGGAACGGTAAAAGTGTTCTTTTTCTAATATGGAGACAATAAAGATAGATCAGAGACCAGTTGCTCTAGAATCAGGTTCCTAGCAAAGAGATTTCCTGTGGGAATAAATATTTTTTAAATTGGAGTGGAAACCTCTTGGTAAAGATATCATTA
>SEYY01000041.1:40000-42500 GCA_009176605.1 Armadillidium nasatum | reverse complement strand
AAAATAATCTTTCGTTCTAAAATATACAGAAACTCAGCAGTGAAAAATAATCTTGTTTTCTAAAATGTTAAAAAACCCAGCAATAAAATAAACTTGTTTTATAAAATATTAAGAAATCCAGCAATGAAATAATCTAGTTTTAATTAAAAAATATTAAGAAATTCATCAATAAAAAATAATCTTATTTGTAAAATATAAAGAAACCCAGCAATAAAATGAATCTCGTTTTCCAAAATATAAAGAGAAACTCAGCAATAAAAAATAATCTTATTTGTAAAATATAAAGAAACCGAGCAATAAAATGAATCTCGTTTTCCAAAATATAAAGAGAAATTCAGCAATAAAAATCTAATATTGCTTTAAAAGAAAAGCAGGAATGAAAATAATCTTGTTTTCTAGCATATATAATAACCCAACATTAAAAAATAGTCTTGTTCTCTAACATTTAAAAAAACCGAGCAGTAAAAATAACCTTATTTCTAAAAGAAACCCAGGAATGAAAATAATCTTGTTTTCAAACATATAAAAAAAAAACTCAGCAATAAATATGATATTGCTTTTAAAATATTAAGAAACTCAGCAATAAAAATAATTTTTTTTTTTTAACTCAGAAATAAAAATTATCTTGTTTTTTAAAATATCAAGAAACTCAGCAATAAAAATAATTTTCTTTTCTTTAACTTTAAGAAACCCACAATTAAAATAATGTTGTTTGAAAAAAATACAAAAAAAAAAAAAAAAAAAAACCCAGCAGTGAAAATAATCTTTTCTAAAATATAAAGAAACCCAGCAATAAAAATAACCCTGTTTTCTAAAATATTAAGAAATCCAAGCAATAAAACAACTTGTTTTTAAAAATATAATGTAGTCCAACAATGAAAATAATCTTCTTTTCTAGAATAGGAAGAAGCCTAGCAATAAAATAACCTTGTTTTTAAAAATATAAAAAAACCAACAAAGAAAATAATCTTCTTTTCTAAAATATAAAGAAACCGAGCAATAAAAGGATATATGTTAAAGTTTTCAAAGATAATCTTGTCCCAACGAATCGTTGGGACAAGTGGCAAAAATGTCACAGTAAATTTTTTTCAATAGACAAAAGACATGTTAAGCATAAGAAAGTCGCTTCACTGATTTTTTTCTAATAAGAAAATAACTGAAAAAATTTTTTTGCTACATTTTTACCATTTGTCCCAACGATTCGTTAGGACAATTTTTGCAATGCAATGACGATTTGTTTCAACTTAAATATTACAATCAGAAATTTTATTTCATTTTATTGGAACAATTTTATATATTTTTTAATTTGTCTCACTATTTTATATATATATATATATATATATATATATATATATATATATATATATATATATATATATATATATATATATATATATATATATATATATATATATATATATATATATATATATATATATATATATATATATATATATATATATATATATATATATATATATATATATATATATATATATATATATATATATATATATATATATATATATATATATATATATATATTTTTTTTTTTTTTTTTTTTTTTTTTTTTTTTTTTTTTTTTTTTTTTTTTTTTTTTTTTTTTATTTTTTTATTTTTTAATAATTTAATAATAATAATAATAATAATAATAATAATAATAATAATAATAATAATAATAATAATAAATAATAATAATAATAATAATAATAATAATAATAATAATAATAATAATAATAATAATAATAATAATAATATAATAATAATAATATAATAATAATAATAATAATAATAATAATAATAATAATAATAATAATAATAATAATAATAATAATAATAATAATAATAATAATAATAATAATAATAATAATAATAATAATAATAATAATAATAATAATAATAATAAATAATAATGATAATAATAATAATAATAATAATAATAATAATAATAATAATAATAATAATAATAATAATAATAATAATAATAATAATAATAATATTAATAATAATAATAATAATATGACAATAATTTTGAAAACGAAATTGAAAAAAGTCTTTTCTTTCCTGTAACTCCATAATTACAATACTAAGGAGTCCGGACCCCTGTTTGCTTTGAGATATTAAGTGTCAGTTCATGATATGAATAAGTCATGACCCCCTCCTTTCCCCCCACCTTATTTAGGGGTATTTTTTCAGCTCTTTTGTTAGAGGCAGTTACTAATGATCTCTGCAGGTAGTTCGGTGGGAACGAATGAGTTAGGAAGTGCAAATGTGTGTATGTGTGTGTGTGTGTGTGTGTGTGTGTGTGTGTGTGTGTGTGTGTGTGTGTGTGTGTGTGTGTGTGTGTGTGTGTGTGTGAGAGAGAGAGAGAGAGAGAGAGAGAGAGAGAGAGGTCATTTTGAATCCGACCTTGCATAGAATCCAGTCAGCTCGCGCTTTCCGAAAGAAATACGTACCACACACACACACACACACAACAATATATATATATAATAATATA
>SEYY01000041.1:20000-35000 GCA_009176605.1 Armadillidium nasatum | reverse complement strand
AATGAGACAGTGTTGGAATCAGTCAGAAGAGTTGCTTAGTTGGTAATTTGGAAAAGAATACGTGATTGGGGGCATAAGTTTGTTCCTTGGATCAGAGCAATATGTACAGTCGTCAACAGAAGTTCGTTCCTATTAGGCTGGAAATAAATATTTATATAAAAGGGAAATCATTTCATAAAAGCTCTATTTTGAATAAAATGAAAATAAAAACATTGAGCGGAGCTTAATTGAACTGTGATTGGCTGAATCTGAAATGATCTCCATTTTATATAAATATTTATTTCCAGCTTAAAAGGAACGAACTTCTGTTGACGACTGTACATATTGTTCCTCTACTATATATATATATATATATATATATATATATATATATATATATATATATATATATATATATATATATATATATATATATATATATATATATATATATATATATATATATATATATATATATATATATATATATACATATATATATATATATATATATATATATATATATATATATATATATATATATATATATATATATATATATATATATATATATATATATATATATATATATATATATATATATATATATATATATATATATATATATATATATATATATATATATATGTGTGTGTGTGTGTGTGTGTGTATTTGTGTATATATGTTTTTGTGTGTGTGCAATTTCAATTTAAGATTAATAAAATACTGTGGTTTACTTATCGTTTCGCTTACATTCACCAAATACATTTCGCGCCAAATTTGAAAGGTGGAATGGGCTAAAAATAGAATTATCAAAGACCACCCACGGTCAATTTTTAGTTGGTTGGGTAATTTTCTGTTAAAACTGCAATCGTGTTTTTATCATGAAAAATAAATTATGAAAATTTGGGATTTAATGTATTATTATTATTTATTTTTAGTAGTTTAAAATTTATACGAGTAGTTTATTTTTATATATATATTATATATATATATATATATATATATATATATATATATATATATATATATATATATATATATATATATATATATATATATATTATATAATATATATATATAATATATATATATATATATATATATATATATATATATATATATATATATATATATATATATATTTATTTATTATTTTATTTATGGATCGGATGTAATTTTTTTTTTCTAATTTGCGGATGCGGATGCGGATGTCGAATTTTGGAGAAGTGCGGATGCGGATGCGGATGCGGATGTTGAATTTTCGAAAAGTGCGGATGCGGATGCGGATGTTAATTTTGATGAATATGCGAATGCGTATGCCATCACTAATATATATATATATATATATATATATATATATATAATATATATATATATATATATATATATATATATATATATATATATATATATATATATATATATATATATATATATATATATATATATATATAAACATAAATACAATATAAATCAGACAACATTACCCACGTGTACCAAATGCGGAGAGGCCCCGGAGACCCCGAAACACTTTCTATTACACTGTCCTTCCATTTATCGCCCCAGAATCTACCTCCTGGGGCATCACTTCCTTGGAAGATCTCTGGACGAGGCCAACTGCTGCGAGCGGCTTCATTAGCGAAGTGTGGCCACCTCAGCGTGGGGTGGTCAGGGGGAGAAGGTAAAAAAAAAAAGGTATATATATATATTTATATTTCATTATCAACTATCCCACTTTCGTGGTGTGGTGCCCGCCACAATTTCCTTACAAACATACCTATTCTTACCTTTCAACCCCTTTCACCACCGCCCTCCATCTCTCTCTGTCTCCACAAATCTTCTACCCTCTTCTAAACTCAAATTACTTTCCATCAAAATCTCTCTCACTCCATCTATCCATCTCCACTTTGGCCTTCCCTTCCCCCTACCCCTATCCACATCAGATCTAAGTGCCTTGCCTACCATTCTGTCCTCATTCATTCTAAACGTACGTCCAAACCATTTTAGCACACCCTCCTCCTCTCTATCAATTACACCCTTCTTCCATTTATACATCTCCTTTATTCTTTTATTTCTTATCCTATCAATTTTCTCAATTTATATATCGCTCTCAAACCTTTCATCTCAAAGACATTGAAACTTTTTCTCGCCCGAGCACTTATCATCCATGTTTCACACCCATACAAAACAGAAGGTAAACACATACATTCAAACATTTTTATCTTTATTTCTTTCAAAATTTTTCCTTTCTTCCATACTTCTCTTAGGCCCCCCAACACTTTCATTCCCTCTACCACTCTATTCTTTATCTCTTTTTCCGTCCCACCCTTACCTTCCACCAAATATTGCTGGATATTTGAATTCATCCACCTCTTCAAGTTTCCATTCCCTCCACTTCTACACCTCCATTCCTCCCTCCACATCTCCTCATCCCCAACTCCAATCCTCATAACTTTATTCTTCGCTGGATTGACTTTCAATCTCGAGTTTGCACATTTCCCTTCAAACTCTCTCACAAGTATTCTCAACTTTTCTCCAGATTCTGCCACCAACACCGCATCATCTGCAAAAAGTAAAACATTCACTCCCATTCACCCTCCATATTTCTCAACCTAATACCCTTCCCTTCTCTCTCTATTTTTCTAACTACACCATCCATCAATAGATTAAATAAATAACATGGCGATATTACACACCCCTGTCTCAATCCCACTCCTATGCTAAACCACTCCGATAGTTTCCTCTTCACCCTCACTCTTGATCTACAATTCGCATAAAATATTATATATATATATATATATATATATATATATATATATATATATATATATATAAATATATATATATATATATATATATATATATATATATATATATATATATATATATATATATATATATATAATATATATATATTATATATATATATATATATATATATATATATATATATATATATATATATATATATATATATATATATATATGTAAAGTTGAGTTAGCTTCTTTCCTGAAGAATCTTAATCTAATTAGAAAGGTTAATACCAAGTGTTTTCACATCCTTATTTAATGCAATGTGAACGTTTCATACCGTATTTCAGCCTTCAGTCTTTTATAATATGAAAAGCCCTAGACTCCACCTTTTTGAGAAGAGCTCTATGTATGGAACCACCACATATGTGTGATGTGTTTCCCATACATGGGTAAACAACACTCATATAAAGAGCAAGCAACTGAGGTGGTGTGAAGAAATTCTGAAGGCTACTCAAAACACCTAACCTCTTAGCAGCTTATTTAGGAAGAGAAGTAATGTAATCTTTCCAAGAAAGATCACGTAAAAGAAACACCTAGAATATTAAGGACAGATGAATATTAGAGTTGTGTGATTTTGAAGAAGATATATAGTTGTGTGGAAGATTGTGTCGAGCAGAGAGATGGAGGTATTGAGTTTTGGTGGCATTGAAAACAAAAATATTTGCTTCTATTAACTGCTGTTGGGAGAGCTGCCTTTCAAATTAAAAAGATTAATAAAAGGTGGAATCATCGGCAGAGGAGTGGATAGGAAATGAAATAAGAGAGAGAAGGTTATTAATGAAAAGCAAAAAAAGGGTTGGGATTAGAAAGTTTGGAAATCAAAGTTTTGCCACAGACTCTACCGAAAGCTTTCGATAAGTCCAGCGCGAAAGCAAAAATTTCACCGAAATGATGAAGAGAGAAAAAACAAGAGTCAGATAGAAGGGAAAGAAAATCACCAGTAGAGCATTTCTTACAAAAACCAGACTGGAGAATTGAGATGTTTCCAAATATTCCTGTTAATGATAGATTCAAAATCTTTGGAGATAACGGAGGTTAAAGAAATTTGAGACGATAGTTAGAGGGTTGAGAGGGGTCTCCCTTTTTCGGCACAGGCTGAATGAGCGCACGTTTCCAGTAAGAAGGGAAGGTTGAAGTAGAAAGAAATAGACGAAATAGCTAACCAAGGAAGGGTGCAAGCTCTGAAGCATAAGTTTTGAGAACCACAGGAAGAATACCATTAGGACCGTACGCCTTCCTAGTGTTAAGTTTTGAGGGAGCAGAAAAGACGTCTTTAGATAAATATATATATATATATATATATATTATATATATATATATATATATATATATATATATATATTATATATATATATATATATATAATATATATATATATATATATATATATATATATCATATATATATATATATATATATATACATATATATATATATATATATATATATATATATATATATATATATATATATATAATGTGCATGGATTCGGATGTCATATTTTCTTAATTTGCGGATGCGGATGCGGATGCGGATGTTGAATTTTCGAAAGTGCGGATGATGCGGATGTTAATTTTTTGCGGATGTCATAATATATATATATATATATATATATATATATATATATATATATATATATATATATATATATATATATATATATATATATATATTATATATATATATGCATACTCCCACGCCTACGAAAGTACAAATTCAGACACACACATTGCAACAACCTTTGTTTAAACGATTATTTTAACCCAGCTAAAAAAAAAAATTAAACAAAATCTAGGCGTGAAATCTTCGTTTAACAGTTCGAAGCAGTCAATCATTCTCTCTCTCTCTCTCTCTCTCTCTCTCTCTCTCTCTCTCTCTCTCTCTCTCTCTCTCTCTCTCTCTCTCTCTCTCTCTCTAAAAGATATTTCACAGAATTTGACTGGAAAATTTGTTGAACAATACTCATGACGCAGTTTCAGATTTGCTTTTTAAGTTTAAACTCACGTACATGCACACACACAAACGCACACACACACACACACACACACACACATATATATATATATATATTATATATATATATATATATATATATATATATATATATATATAATATATATATATATATATATATATATATATATATATATTATATATATAATTTCCCAAAAGTTCTTACACTTTTTTCTAAGACCTAAAATATTAGGTTAATAATAAAATAGGGTAAAAAAAAAAAAATTTTTTGTTTTTTATTTCAGATAATTTGAATTCATAAGGTGAAGTTAAATAATATTAAAATAATGTTCCTTTTTTTATTTCAAGTTAATTATTATTATATTATTATATTATTCACAACAAACTTGACAACTAAATAAATTGAAGAACTAAATAAATATTTCTTTTTTTAAAAAATAATGGAAATGGAAAGAACTTATTGAACTTCACATATTAAAAAATACGAATAACGTTATTTTATCTTATATTGGGGATTTTCAACTTTTTTAAGGAAATTAAACCACTAAAGAAAAGTGTAAGAACTTTTGGGATTGAACCTATATATATATAATAATAATATATATATATATATATAATATATATATATATATATATTATATATATATATATATATATATATATATATATATATATATATATATATATATATATATATATATATATATATAATATATATATATATATATATATAATATAATATGTGTGTGTGTGTGTGGTGTGTGTGTGTGTGTGTGTGTGTGTGTGTGTGCAAATTTGGGTGTAATTGCCATGTGTTATTCTTAATCATTATTAAAAATAAATATTTAATAATATATCTACAAAATAAATAAAAGAAAAGAGACGTCGTTAATCACTTTCTTGAGCTTCACCAAACATTAATTTATTTTCTTAAAAGAAAACAAGGACAACTCAAATGTTGAAGACAGTTAAATAAAATAACTTTTTTTTATTTCTTTTTCTTTTAATGAAATAATTGTTATAATAAAGTATAAGATGCCTTATTATATCTTGTTATTCTTTAATTAGAATAATTTGTAGTTACTAACATCTTTTTTTTTTTTTTTTAACAAAGAAATTGTCATGGTTTGTTCTAATAATATAAAGTAACTGTCTCATGCATGTATAAATGAATGGTAATTGTGCGCGTTCTTTTTCTGTTTCAATGATTTAACCAAATGAAATATACCTAGCTCTGTAAATAATAATAATAATAATAATAATAATAATAATAATAATAATAATAATAATAATAATAATAATAATAATAATAATAATAATAAATTAGGGTTTTGTGAGTTATCGCTATATATATATATATATATATATATATATATATATATATATATATATATATATATATATATATATATATATATATATATTATATATATATATATATATATATATATAAATATATATATTGCCCTTTTTAAAATAGTAATCTAAAATATAAAAAAACTTTTTCTGTAAAAAAAATTGTGTATAATACTTATAATTGTAAAAACAATTAAAAATCAAGTAATAAATAAAAATAAAGTTTCTTTTTGTAATAAAAATAATTATTCTTAATTTAAAAAGAAAAACATTTAAAAAATATTGTAAATTGTATATATTATTATAACAAATTCTGAATGTACTTTTACCGCCTTTTTATTCTATGTTTTTGCGCCAAAAAAAAATTATTTTCCCGGGAAACCTCGAAGGTAAAACTATTTTAAAAAACTATTATAAAATGTAAAATATATTTATTTTATGTTATATTATATTATATTTACAATAAAAAAAATGTGTATGTTAAAAATTTCAATTTTAATATATTTTAGTATATAATATTTAAATATATTGTCAAACAATATTTTCTACTGTAAATATATAAAATTTTGTATATAATTTCAATATGAATTTGTAAAGCTTTAATAATAATAAGGTTGTAAACCATTTTTGTTAAAATTAAGAGAAGAAACAAGCAAATAAGAATAAGAGTGAAAAACAAATAATTTAATTGATCCTTTACATTTTGAGATAATTTCAAAAGGTCATTAGCAAATTTAGTTACATTCACTTTATCCAAGAAGCCGAAAAAGAAGCCGCATTACCAAGAAGAAGACGTCCCAGAAGAAGAAGAAGTTCCAACACCTCTGCTCCCGAAAGGAGACCCAGTTTGGCAGACCATTTGCCCTCGACTGTGGTTCCTCCTTTGAAATAACCTTCCATCCGAGGCTACAGATTCTCCGCAGGAAAAGTGGTGGCTACCACACGCCTACAAGGGGACATTGAAAACACCCAGCCTCCTGATCTATCCCCCTTCGCGCTACAAAGTGTAGGGATCTCCTGCACCATATATTTACTGACCCCCACATATTTGGTAACTCCTACATAATAATAGGTCCATATATATATATATATATATATATATATATATAATATATATATATATATATATATATATATATATATATATATATATATGTTATATGTCTCCCCGGTAGGAAACTCTATACCCCGCCTGCCATGCATTTACAGCATATAGGAAGATAATGTTGATAATTTTCTTTAGTAAAAGAAACTGAAACTTGAAAAAGTCGTAAAGATGGAACAAAGGAGAAATAAAATACTTAATGTTGATGAGTATGACCTGTATGGTGGATGACGAGTTCGAAAGTTTAAACGCCGTGTATCGGAACATGTCGGCCTTTAACGACTAGGACCTGATAGTTTCCCAACTCCAGTGAATATTGGTAGGCCTCTAGTCTTTGTCCACTGGAGGAAATTATATATATATATATATATATATATATATATATATATATATATATATATATATATATATATATTATATATATATATATATATATATATATATATATATATATATGTGTGTGTGTGTGTGTGTGTGTGTGTGTGTGTGTGTGTGTGTGTGTGTGTGTGTTTTGAATAAAAAGAAGCTTAAAAATGATATAAAGGAAGCCTTTTTTTATCATTCTAATCTCTATAATTCCGTTAAAACGCCGTTATTTGCAACAATTTTCAAGGTCTTTTATTTATAAATATTGGAAACTCTTGAACAAGTTATTTCATCTTCCTTTTTATGTCTTAAAAGGTATTTCTTTTTTTCTTTTTCTTTTGAACTATAAGTTGTAAAATGCAGTGATTAAAATGATAATAATTTACTGGTTTATATTTCCTGGAATAAAGCGTAATTTAGAAAAGTGTGAAATAATAATAATAATAATAATAATAATAATAATAATAATAATAATAATAATAATAATAATAATAATAATAATAATAATAATAATAATAATAATAATAATAATAATAATAATAATATAATAATAATAATAATAATAATAATAATAATAATAATAAAATAATTTTTAAAATAAAAATAATAAATTTATAATATTTATAATAAATATAAAAGCAATAACAAATTCATTTTCAATAATAATAAAACAACAATTACTATGAAAATAAAAGCAATAACAATTAATAATAATATTTATAATAAAAATAATAAAAATGAAAATAAAAGTAATAACAATTATTTTAAAACCATAATAATAATAATAATAATAATAATAATAATAATAATAATAATAATAATAATAATAATAATAATAATAATAATAATATTTATAATAAAAATAATAATAATGAAAATAAAAGTAATAACAATTATTTTAAAACAATACTAATAACAATAATAATAATAATAATAATAATAATAATAATAATAATAATAATAATAATAATAATAATAATAATAATAATAATAATAATAATAATAATTAATAATTAAATTTTTTTTTTTTTTTTATTATATATATATATATATATATATATATATATATATATATATATATATATATATATATATATATATATATATATATATATATATATATATATATATATATATATATATATATATATATATATATATATATTAGTGATGGATCGGATGTCATATTTTCCAATTTGCGGATGCGGATGCGGATGCGGATGTTGAATTTTGGAGAAGTGCGGATGCGGATGCGGATGCGGATGTTGAATTTTCGAAAGTGCGGATGCGGATGCGGATGCGGATTGTTGAATTTTCGAAAAGTTCGGATGCGGATGTGGATGCGGATGTTAATTTTGATGAGGATGCGGATGCGGATGCGGATGCGGATGCGGATGCGGATGCGGATGTTATATATATATATATATATATATATATATATATATATATATATATATATATATATATATATATATATATATATATATATATATATATATATATATATATATATATATATATATATATATATATATATATATTTCACTATCACCTTTCCCACTTTCGTGAGGTGGTGCCCGCCACAATTCCCTTACAAACATAACCATTCTTAACTTTCAACGCTTTCACCACCTCCCTCCATCTCTGTCTCCACAAATCTTCTACCCTCGTCTAAACTCAAATTCCTTCCATCAAAATCACTCTCACTCCATCCATCCATCTCCACTTCGGCCTTCCCCTCCCCCTACCCTTTCCAATATCTACATCGGATCTACGTACCTTGCCAACCATTCTGTTCTCTTTCATTCTTCACATATGTCCAAACCATTTTAGCACATCCTCCTCCTCTCTATCAATTTACACCCTTCTTCCATTTACACATCTCCCTTATTCTTTCATTTCTAATCCTATCAATCCTTCTCAATTTATATATCGCTCTCAAATCTTTCATCTCAAAGATATTGAAACTTTTTCTCGACCGAGCACTTATCGTCTATGTTTCACACACATACAATACAGAAGGTGAACACATACATTCAAAAATTCTTATCTTTATTTCTTTCGAAATTTTTTATTTCTTGCATACTTTTCTTAGGCCCCCCAATACTTTCATTCCTTCTACCACTCTGTTCTTTATTCCTTTTTCTGTCCCACCCTTACCTTCCACCCAACATTACTAGATATTTGAATTCATTCACCTCCTCAAGTTTCCATTCTCACACTTCTACAAACCAATTCCTCCCTCCACATTTCCTCATCCCCACCTCCAATCCTCATAACTTTATTCTTCGCTGGATTGAATTTCAATCTGTGTTTGCACATTTCCCTTCAAACTCTCTCACAAGTATTCTCATCTTTTCTCCAGATTCTGCCACCAATACATGCCGCATCATCTGCAAAAAGTAAAACATTCACTTCACATTCACCCTCCATATTTCTCAACGTAATACTCTTCCCTTCTCTCTCCATTTTTCTAAGTAAACCATTCATCAATAGATTAAATAACATGGAGATATTACAAACCCCTGTCTCAATCCCACTCCTATGCTAAACCAATCCGATAGTTCTCTCTTCACCCTCACTCTTGATCTACAATTCGCATATATATATATATATATATATATATATATATATATATATATATATATATATATATATATATATATATATAATTATATATATATATATATATATATATATATATATATATATATATATATATATATATATATATATATATATATATATATATATATATATATATATATATATATATATATATATATATATATATATATATTAGTGATGGATCGGATGTCATATTTTCTAATTTGCGGATGCGGATGCGGATGCGGATGTCGAATTTTGAGAAGTGCGGATGCGGATGCGGATGCGGATGTTGAATTTTGAAAGTGCGGATGCGGATGCGGATGCGGATGTTGAATTTCTGAAAGTGCGGATGCGGATGCGGATGCGGATGTTGAATTTTCGAAAATGCGGATGCGGATGCGGATGCGGATGTTGATTTTTGTGCGGATGCTCCGCATTCCTCGCATGCGGATGCGGATGCATCAAAATATATATATATATATATATATATATATATAATATATATATATATATATATATATATATATATATATATATATATATATATATATATATATATATTATATATAATAATAATCTGTGAGTGAGTTATTTTGAATAATAACCTGTTGCCCTATGTCAGAGTGCAGTCAGGGAGGTCCTTGGAGTTAAGTCTGCATGGCGGTGTGCTTATGAACTTTTTTCTCTTTGCGATTTCCTTTTGAACTGTCTTGGCGCTTAGGTAAAACACTCTGTTTTAACTATCCAAATGGTCAGAGTCAGATTTTTAAAAGTTTGTATGTATATATATATATATATATATATATATATATATATATATATATATATATATATATATATATATATTATATATATATATATATATATATATATATATATATATATATATATATATATAATATATTTTCTTAGTCATTCATTTAAATTCATTTTACATTTAAAGCTTTGCAAACAAAAAACTGAAGAAATTTCTTTGAATAAAATAAATGCACGCTGCGTCACTTCAACACGAAAGGCAGACTTTTCAAACAACGTTAAATAGTATAAATAGTATCCTTGAAGGTATTTTGTTATAAAAAAGAAAAGGAAAGCAAACAAAAGTAGCACCTCCAAACTTCTTTTTTCGCGTTGAAGAATTATTTTATTTATGCTTCATTTTTTATTTTTTTAAAAACCGTTACTTACGTTATAATATTAATGATAATGAGTTATAATGATATTTTAATATTGCGGTTTAATGTGAATAATGTGTTTATTTTCCTTTATATCTTTGATATATTATTAACTTGCCAATATTTAGGGTATCTCCGAAAATTTAGCGAATACGTAAGAAACTAATTTGTCATATTTCGTGAACATTCTTTGTTTACCCATATAAAGTACTCATTTAACAGGCAATTTGGGTCACACACACACACACACACACACACACACACTATATATATATATATATATATATATATATATATTATATATATTATATATTATATATAATATATATATATATATATATATATATATATAATATATTATATATTATATATATATATATAGTTGAAAGTACACACAAATTTTAAAGTAAGTTATTAAATTCTGCAAGAAACACAAATGAGTGAGAATTTCACAGAACAGAGGTGGCTGGAAAGGAGAAATTATAGCGATGAAGTTATGAGTTTTCAATCTCCAGACAAAACTCGTATGGACCTTTTGTGTTGGGAGGGAATTCGATAGAGATGGAGTATCTATGTAAAAAGAGATACAGAGCCAACGTCTAGTCACAAAGATAAATAAAATAATCAAGGTAAGGTTGGTTATTCAGTAAAGAACAATTTATTAACCTTTAAGTTTGAGACTTTATCCATAAAACGGGTGGAACTGGAGACCCCTTGTTCAAGTGTGAGTAAGTAATAGAGAGTGATGCAGTAGTTAGTGGCACAAAGAAATTGGAGAGTATCAGTTACAATGGTACAGTTGAATAAACGGAAGTCCTTAGACTCCACCAAAAGTAAACCTTTACTAACTAGTATGTCTTCCCAAAATACAGTACTAAGAAGTCAAAGTCTAAGGTTTACTGTACACTAACGACTGTCATTGATAAAACTACCCAATATTTGTTAGTATAAGTTCAGTGTTTCTTAAAAAAAAATAATAATAATAAAAAAAATAAAAATAAAAAAATAAAAAATAATAAAAATAAAAATAAAAAAAATAAAATAAAATTATTTTTAAATTTCTTGAGCAACAAAAAATTTTTTTAGTCGCCTTCTTTATTATAAATTTAAATATTTCAATTTTTTACATATTATCAAGATTTTATTTTATTTTTATTTATTATTTTTTTACAGTTTACCTCCGCTTAGAGGTTGAGCCCTCCTTTTCTAGGCTCCTACAAGCCACAGCCTAACTCAAATCTCTCAGGTGAGCGCAGACGGAGGCTTTAAAGAGAGGAAGATTAAATGCAGCAGAAAAAACAGATGATGTCAGAGAGTTCCACAGAACAGAAGTAACTGGAAAGAGGGAGGCACCACGACGAGCAAGCCAGCCTAGAATTTGCAATATTAACACAAAATTTATGTGAAAGCGGGTAACCACTCGTGTTAAGAGGGTGACCCAATGGCATTGGAATGCCAGAAGTCAATTTCACTGGAGCAATAAATAAATCAGTTTTAGTTAATTCATTTTTTTTTTTTTTTTTTTTTTTTTTTTTTTTTTTTTTTTTTTTTTTTACAAGTGGAGTTTAAAAACATTTAAAAAGTAATCCTATTTCTGTTTTCATGGCTTCACATTCTAAGAATGAAACATTTGGGGAGAGAAGACACTACCTCGAGTTAAATTTTTTGAAAAATAATGGTCCATACTATCGTTGGGATTTATATTATTATTGGGTTAAAAGCATGTTTTTAAATATTATTTTCTAAACTGCATTTATTGTTAATTAGGAATCGACCAGGATTGGAATTTTGCCGGGGTCGAGGCCTGGGCTGGGGCCCAGGTCGGTCCATATTGTTAATTAAGGAATATGTTTTACAAATTCCAATTTTAATATATTTTGATAAAGTTAGAACTATTTTGTTTATTAAATCGTTCTGTTCACTTTGAGGAATTATAATTTTGTGTGAAAATGTAAAATAAATTCTTTTTCTATGGTATACAGGGTGAACCATAAGTAACCATATATAATGGATATACAAAGTGGGATATGAAAAAAAATTTTATTCATATAATATGTCCTACATTCTAAACATTCTTTCCTCAGCATTAATCTTTCTGGTTCCTCTTCCTCACCCTTTTTCCGACATTGTGCAAATCCCGTCAACTCTTCTAACTTTGATTCTTATTCTTTCCCTCCTCTTGTTTCTTCTGAGGCCACCACAACTGTCTTATCCTTTGCTAAAGCTGAATTCTTTTGTTTATACATTCACTTCTAATTCTACTTTGGACACAACAGAGCTACATTTCTATTTTTTTTTTCCAATTCTCTCCAACTCCATTATGCCTAACACTGTAATTCTACTAATTATGTGATCTGAGTTTTGAACACTGAGAAGGCGTATGCTCTTGACGGTACTGAACCTTTACTTGTCCCTTATATATTATATATATATATATAATATATATATATATATATTATATATATATATATAATATATATATATATATATATATTATATATATATATATATATATATATATATATATATATATATATATATATATATATATATATATATATATATTATATATATATTATATTATTATTATTAGAGAAAGTAATTCATCAATGATAATAACAGGAAGATGAATAGAAAACAAATATCCCGCCATAACCCCTGCTTTTATCCCCTTCCATTTACCTCCCTCTCTTCTTGTCCCCCATCTCTCCCTACTCCCCCACAGCCGCCAATTCCTGACCCGTCAAACGAGGTACCATCAAATTCTTCATTTAATAAAGTTGAAATGCATCAACAGACCTTCATATTTAAGTATACATATGGCCTTTCTCTCACACACACACACACACTATATATATATATATATATATATATATATATATATATTATATATATATATATATATATATATATATATATATATATATATATATATATATATATATATATATATATATATATATATATATATATATATATATATATATATTAATATATATTATATTTATATTATTTTTTATTTTATATATTATATATATATATATATGAGAGAGAGAGAGAAAAAAATTTATTTTATAGGAAATTAACGGTAATTTAACGTTTCATTATTATTATTATTATTATTATTATTATTATTATTATTATTATTATTATTATTATTATTATTATTATTACATTGAAAAAATTATTTGATGAATTAACCTTGCTGGAAAAGGCCGTCGATTAAACAATTTGCAGCTTCACCACCTAATTTTAATCCTATTAGAAATTTATTTATTTATTTTTAAAACTTAAAAAAGAGAATCATGTTTGATTTAAAATAAGCTTAATTTTAATCTTGTATTTATATACATAAAATCTTTCCCTAAATAAGTAAGTTTGTAAATAAATAATTAAATATATATATAAATATATAAAAAAATATATAAAAACCGGAAATAATTCAATGACTGTATTGTAAATGGTAATATGAGAGTAAAGGTTATTCGAAGCAGTAGCGTGAGAATGACCTTGATCTTTTCTAATGTATTTTTATCACAGGATGAGTATGTCGAAGGGTCAAATAAATCCTTTCCTCACATCCTACGTGAAAGGACATAGTGTAAATCCTAGAATTGTTAT
>SEYY01000041.1:10000-12500 GCA_009176605.1 Armadillidium nasatum | reverse complement strand
TTATTTTATATAAGACAGATATTTTAGTTTCAATTTCTTACAAGAAGTTAAATATATTATATATATATATATATATATATATATATATATATATATATATATATATATATATATATATATATATATATATATATATATATATATATATATATATATATATATATATATATATATATATATATATATATATATATATATATATATATATATATATATATATATATATATATATATATATATATATAGGTAAAGGTGTAGATTGTTTCTGAGTTTCAATTTTTAGAAAATATCGATATTGAAAATATCGAAGCTGCTGTAAAAGAGGCCTAACCTATACAAGAACGTTGCCTTGAGATACAGGCCTACGGTCCTATTAAACCACACATATTATTATTACTTACTTTTCTAGCGTTCTTAGTTCAACTTATCATAACCTGAACTACCGAAGTTGCCGTAAAAGAGGCCTAACCTATACAAGAACGTTGCGCGACATACGCTACCTTAATGTTAAGGTATCGATTAAAAAAAATATCGATATAAAAATTATGATAAAAAAAAATATCGAAAGCCATATATATATATATATATATATATATATATATATATATATATATATATATATAATATATATATATATATATATATTATATATATATATATATATATATATATATATATATATTATATATTTTTTTTTTTTTTTTTTTTTTTTTTTTTTTTTTTTTTTTTTTTTTTTTTTTTTTTTTTTTTTTTTTTTATTTAAAATTTTAAATTTATTTATTTTTAGAACTTGAGCCAGGAGAGGGTTCTAATATATATATATATATATATATATATATATATATATATATATATATATATATATATATATATTATATATATATATATATATATATATATATATATATATATATATATATATATATATATATATTATATAATGTGTAATTCAATAGAGGTGAAATAAATAAATAAAATCCTAATATTTCATAATTTATTGGTATAATGAATGTAGAAATAAACATAATTAACTCTGGTCCGAGAGAGTCGTACAAAGAAAGGATACAACTGTTTGGAAAGACGGGCTGAAGAGCCTTCCTCAAAGAAGGTGTTATGGGACTTTGGATTTTACCAAAAAAAAAAAAAGTTACGGCGTCCCCTATAATATTGATGATTTAATGGTAATGATAGAGCAGATCGACCGCATGAAAGGAATTGAAGCGAGTCAGTGAGTGCTGGAGATTTGATGATACGAAAAGCTTTAGACTCCACCCTTTTTAGAAGTGCTGTAAGAGTGGAACCCCTCAAAAAAAATATGAGAGGCATTCTCCATCAAGAGAACGCTCTGATATAAAGAGTGATGAGGAATGGCGTAGTGGGTTTTTTGAAGGCCTTTCAAAATGGTCGCTTTCTGAAGTTTGATTTTGTAAGAGAAACAGTCGAGTTGTAACTCGAAAATAATGAGAAAAAAATTAATATAATTATAAGCTACTCAGGTTAGCTTGAGTTTACACATTCGAAGATGTAGCTGTGAGGAAGATTACGCCAATTAAATGGAAGTGGGAACTGAGTTTTTGAGACATTGAAGACGACCATATTTTCTGACTCAATTTAAAATACGAAAAATATCAGAGTTCAATCCCATATATATATATATATATATATATATATATATATATATATATATATATATATATATATATATATATATATATATATATATATATATATATATATATATATATATATATATATATATATATATATATATATATATATATATATATATATATATATATATATATATATATATATATATATATATATATATATATATATATATATATATATATGCAAATTACCAGCAATAATATTAAGCAGGCTTACAAAAGAACGGTTTGAATAATTTGTAAGTTCCTAAAAAGATGTAATTTTTAAATTTTTTGACGTCCCCCAAGGCATGTTTTTAGGTTCGCAGTTATTTGTTCTATTTACAAAGAGAGGCCGACGTCTTTAATTAGTCATATGGCCTGTCACTTTTTCCTCGTGCGCGCGCACACACCAGACATATATATATATATATATATATATATATATATATATATATATATATATATATATATATATATATATATATATATATATTATATATATATATATATATATATATATATATATATATATATATATATATATGTCATAGAGGTTCTGATTCGCAACAGGAGTCGGTTCGAGTCCTCAATGGAACAGTTCTTTAAAGAGGCGAATTGTTTATTTTTTTTCTAACCTATTGTGTTACTTATTCTTTAAAGAACTTTCGTAGCTTTCAAAGATAGAAAACTTGCTTAGCTAAGCAGTTTGCTTGAAGTATTTAACATTTTTAGACAAAGTAACCGTATAGCTTCTAGATCAAACTTCAAGATCTAGATCTAGATCAACTCACAAATAGAGTTGTCTTATAAGGATTCCCTATCATTTAAATTTTTTTGTTTAAACTCTC
>SEYY01000041.1:0-2500 GCA_009176605.1 Armadillidium nasatum | reverse complement strand
TTATAGAGAGAAGGTCATTAATGAAAAGTAGAAAAAAGTGTTGGGGTAGGACAGATCCTTGAGGATCACCACAATTAATAGATTTAAAGGAGAACGATGACCGTCTACAACTGCTGCTATAGAACGACCAGAAAGGAAATCAGAGAGAAGGATAGATTCCGAAAGAGGGAAGTTTTGAAATCAGAGCTTTAAGGCAGTCTCTATCGAAAGCTTTCGACATATCCAGCTCGACAGCAAAAGATTCATCAAAATGCCGAAGAGCGGAGGACCAAGAGTAAGAGAGAAGGAAAAGAAGATCACCAGTATAGCAATTTTTACTAAAGCCATACTGACTGTCAGAGATAAGATTAAAAGAATTGAGGTGTTTCAAAATCTTCCATGTTAAGGATAGAAAACTTTAGAAGAACTGAGGTTAAAGAAAATGGGACGGTAGTTAGAGGGTTGAGAGGGGTCACTCTTTTTATTTCGGTAAATGTTGAACGAGCGAATGTTTCCAGCAAGAAGGAAAGGTTGAAGTACAGTGGCAGAGACGAAATAGTTTACCAAGGTAGGTTGAAAGCTCAGAAGCACAAGTTTTGAGAACCATCAGGTCCAGTACGCCTTCTTAGTGTTAAGCTCAGAGAGGGCAGAAATGACATCTTTATTAGAAATTACCATATATATATATATATATATATATATATATATATATATATATATATATATATATATATATTATATATATTATATATATTTTTAAAAAATTTATATAAATTTTATTTATACTTTAAAAAAATTAAAAAGAATATATTTTATATTTTGTATAAAGTCCTATAATTTGTAAGTTTAATGTTTTGTTCTATTTTTTCATAATGATAAAGCTATTATGTTTTGACTATAGTAATTCTGTAGACTTTAAAGGAAATCCAATTATCTACCGTGGTTCAAACGGTAGAGTGAGTATATATTACCTAGGAAAGTTCCTCTCCTCGAATAGGGCAATGCCCGTGAGATTAGAACTTTCTATAAAAAAAAAATAAAAATAAATAAATAAAGTAACCTCTTAAGAGAGGTTTAATTCAAAAGCCCTAGACAACAGCCACCTGAAGAATATTCGATATCCAAAGTATGTACACTGCAAAAATTGTCCTAACGAATCGTTGGGACAAGTGGCAAAAATGTCACAACAAATTTTTTCAGTTATTTTCTTTTTAAAAAATATACCGGTGAAGCGACTTTCTCATGCTAAACATGTCTTTTCTCTATTGAAAATTTTACTGAGACAATATTTTGCAACTTGTCCCAAGGAATCGTTAGGACAATTTTTGCAGTGTACACTGGCATCAAAGAACCCTAAGGATGAGAAGAAGTATTGATAATTGGAACACATGGAAACTGGCTGGAGGAACAGTCATAAAGGATTTGTCTTGAGGACAATTGACTGAGTTTGGCAATTGCAGATCAAGGAATCAGTCGTGAGGACGATCTTAAGTTCACCAAATTTCAATCCTTCATTTATTCTTCATTTTTTTTCTAACACATATCATACATATATTAAAGATTATAACGGCACACAGTAGGACTGATAAATCCGCATCCGACATACACCAGAGTGGACGAAAATGTTGAGAAGGGTTTGCCTGTCTGTACGTTTGTCTGTCTGTACTTATTTTCAGTCTGTCCTTTACGAGTTAAATTGATGCTCCGTTTTGCGATAAAAATTATCGCAAAAAATCCATAAAAATCCGTATGCTAAAATCCATACTTTAACTTTCATGTAAATAAGTCTACTGCTTCATAGATTTGATACCCCTCCTGTGAATAGGGCTTTGCCCGTGAGTAGCAGTGATTTAAAAAAAAAAAAAAAAAAAAAAAAAAAAAATTGCTGAATACCGTGCTCACACAAGAAGAGACAGTGGCGCTAAAACTGGACTATGGAGCAATAGAAGAAGATTATTTGGTCATTTGAGCTCAGCTTTACCCTCTTCCCGAAATCTGGTCGATATTATACGTCTGTAGAAAGCCGAGCCAAGTCTCTGTTTATCTATTTCTTGAAGAGTACAAGCAGGCCTGGATGATGTCAAGGGTGGTACAACACCAAGCTTTTCATGGTTTTATGGTTGTTTGAGTGTTACCATATATTCTATATATATATATTATATTATAATATATATATATATATATATATATATATTTAATAAATGTATTTCACAATGGGAACGAAAGGTTAGTAGATATAAAATGTATTTGTATTATAGAAAAGAAAAGTTTGAATTTATTTTATCATCTTTTTAACAATGGACATCCATTTCATTATCTTAAGAAATACTAAAAAAAGGAAAAAATAACTTTTATAATTTTGAAAGGAAGAATAATGCTGCAATGGTAATTATATATTTCTCTCTCTTTCTTTCTCTATCTCTCTCTCTTTCCCTCTCTCTCTTTCCCTCTCTCTCCATCCCTCTCTCTCCCTCCCTCCCTCTCTCTCTCCCTCATTCCCTCTCTCTCTCTCCCCCTCCCT
>SEYY01000040.1:15499-22999 GCA_009176605.1 Armadillidium nasatum | reverse complement strand
GGTAGGTGACACCAACCTGATTACCGTTGGCAGCCAACTCTAAATTGATGATGGGATGAGGGGAGTAATAATGATATTGTTTGAATGTCTCTCCTGTAAACAACTCCGACGGAGGTTTATGTTTCGTCATTTTAGGTTGTAGTTTCAAAAGATAAATATTCGAGTATACGCTCGCAAATCTGTGTAATACAAGTGAAGCAAGGGAAGGCAATGGGAATTTCCATTAAACATTTTCAACAAGAACTCAAAAGCGAGATTTTGATTACAATAGAAATACCCTATGAGAAGATGAAATGTAAAAAGGACTACAAAAAGACAACGGAATGCATAGTAATTAACCTTTCAAACATAACTGCGTGGGTTATGCCAGTAGAGGATACTTTCATTGTCTCGGGTGGCGCTACATCCCCCATTATATATATATATATATATATATATATATATATATATATATATATATATATATATATATATATATATATATATATATATATATATATATATATATATATATATTAGGGGTGCACCGATAAGCCAAGTAGCCGATTATCGATTAATCGGCCGATTACCGATTAATCGGCCTTTCATAAATGACACCTAATAAGTAATGAGTTATTATTAATTAATTAATAATAAATTATTACTTATTATTAATTTAAATTAATACTGAGAAAAAGCAGTTATCAACATTATTATTTATTACTAATAACTATGTATGTTTTCATTATTAATGTAAATCATTTTTATTTCTTACTTGTTCAGATATATTAAAAAATAAAAGTTTAAAATTTTAAAGATAACTAGATTCTAGAATCTCGATTATAGAAATATAAATAATTAAATATTAATTACACTTTATAAACGAAAGCAGTATGTCAACCAGTTATTGTTGGAAGTATTTTGATGTTCATCCTAAGGATAACAGTAAATGTATTTTTAAATTATGTAAAGCCACCATATCAAGAGGTGGCAAATCTGCAAAAAGTTATACAACGACAAATATGTTGAACCACATTAAGAAAATTCATTCAGATGAAGCAAAAGCTGAAACGGATAAGCTGAAAAGGCAATATGATTGGTCACAGCCAAGTACTTCAGAAGCAAGTTGCAGCAACTATGAGCCTCCAAAAAAAGTTCAACCAACTATACAATCAGTTTTAGAAAAGAGTAAAATTTGGAATATTAACGATCACAAGTCCCAAGAGATACATTATTTGATAGGAGAAATGATAGCTGTTGATATTCAACCATATTCTTTAACATCTGACATTGGATTCCAAAGGCTTATTGCAAAACTCTGTCCTAATTACACAATTCCATCAAGAAAATATTTCACAGACAAAATAATCCGGGATATATATATGAAAGTAACAGCAAAATTCAGAAATCGCTCGATGAAATTAGCAGTCTTTCTTTGACCTACAGACATTTGGACAGCTTCAACAAATAATGCTCCATTTCTGAGTGTGACAGGCCATTGGCTTTCAGATGAGTTTGAACAATGTAGAGCTGTGCTTAGAGTTGTTCCTTTCCCTGGTTCACATACAGCTGAAATAATAAGTGAACAACTACACATTGTTCTGAATGAGTATAAGATCTCCAAAAAAAATTTTCTTGTACTACGAGTTTCCGCCGCAAATATGGTTGGTGGTATGAGGGAGTGTGGTGTACAGTCACTATCATGTTTCATACACACATTGCAATTTTCAGTAAATGAATCAATATTTTCGCAAAAGGCTGTGAGCAATATAATTGCAATTAGCAGAAAAATAGTCTCACACTTTAATCATTCTCCATTAGCGATTAGCAAATTAACCGAAATCCAGGAGCAGCTTAAATTAGACAAACATAAACTGATTCAAGATGTGTCTACTTCGTTGGAATTCAACATATTATATGCTGAAAAGAAATTTAGAACAGCGGAAAAGCTCTTATAATGTATGCTGTTGACAATAACATTCCAACTTTATCAAGTTACCAATGGACAATTGTTGAAAAAGTTGTCCAGTTATTAAGTCCATTTGAAGACATCAGCAAAGAATCAAGTAACAGAACATCAACTATATCAATGATAATCCCTACAATATTAGCTCTCAGATTATTTCTATTAAAAGCTACCAAACATACTGGTGAATTTATTGGAATTATTTCAACTGTTGAAGGATTCAGTGCATCAACTGAAAAAAAGATTTGCATCATACATAAATGAAAAATTCTGTGCTTGGCTACTTTTCTCGATCCCAGATTTAAATTGAAATTTCAAAAGGATGACATTAAAGAAGACACTATTAAGAAATGGGTTATGGATATTGTAGAACATCAATCTGAGATAAATTCTATTGATAGTCAAACAGGAGACAGCTCTTCTAATGATGATCAAGATAATGAAACTTATGAAAGTGTACCTAAAACTGTTTCCCTTTCAAAACTGTTAGATGATTTTGAGTCAAATAAGCCTATGAAAATAAATTCAGACTTAGACGTTGCAAGTACAACAGATGTGCAACCCAAACTCAAGAGGAGTAAATCTGTTACTCGTAGATGCGCAAAGGAACTGGATCAATATTTAACTCTACCAACACTTCAAAGAAGCGAAGACCCATTTCTTTGGTGGAAAAAGACACGGGAGACTTTCCAATATTGAGCAATTTGGCTTCAAAATATTTAAGCGCACCACCATCATCTGTGAAGAGTGAAAGACTCTTTAGTACAGGTGGTAATATCTATGAAATGAACCTACAAGGAATAGGCTGTGTCCTGAAAATGGGGAAACTATTATGTTTCTGCATTATAACTTAAGAGTATTGAACTTTAAATACTGATGAGCTTGAGAGCTGAGATAGAAGACAACATGAATTGAAGAGGCAACAGTATAAACAGAAAACAAGGAAAACTGCCAAAATTTAGTAGTATTTTTATGCAATTTGTATGTATGTATTTGTAGTATTTGTATTAACAATGAGTCAATTATAATATGATAATGTTTCATAATTTATGAATGATTTCTTAATAAAGTAAAAAAAAGGCAAAAGCCATAATAGCAGCCAGGCACAAAATGACTAACAATTTTGAAAATTATATTGGTATTGTTATTTGTTACTGTGTCGAAGCTATCTGATGATTAACTTGGCAGTTATAAAATAGTCTTGTAAAGGTTGGTTTGTTCTGGTAAAGGATTTAAGCAATCGGCCAATTAATCGTGTGAATAGCCGATTACCGATTAATCGGTAATATGGCCGATTAGGCCGATTACCGATTAATCGGTGCATCCTTATATATATATATATATATATATATATATATATATATATATATATATATATATATATATATATATATATATATATATATATATATATATATATTATGCCTCGCATAGTGCGGCTAATTGGTTCCGGCAACTTCCCCAACGGTTTGAAATCCCACTATTCGAGGAATGTAAGCTATCGAAAAAATGGTAATTGGTTTGAATAATTTTTTTTGTCAGCATTTTTTTTCGATTATCACTGTCTGTTTTAATGATGATTCCTACACTTGAAATGAATAATAAAATGATACGAATGAATAATCAAGCGACAAATAAATTAAAAAGATTTTTTATCAATATTTTTTTGAACCAAAAAATATTAGAGATTTCATTTTTTATTACTAAAAAATTGCAATATTGAAGTTTGCACTGGTTTCTTCTTTGGCCTCTTCTCTTTATACATAAAAAGGATGTTCATAATTTAAAAAAATTGAAAATGATATATAACACAACTTAAATGTAGCGTGACTAATTGAATACTAAATAGTAAACAATGTTTGTCTAGTGCAGTTATCCTAAAATACAGTCTCTGAGAGGGAAGTATGCTTACGTTTTCCACTATAATAAAAAAATTACTTTTAACATTAACAATCTGCGTTATAGTGAAACCGTACTGATTGAAGCTGTACTATGAGAGGTATATATATATATATATATATATATATATATATATATATATATATATATATATATATATATATAATATATATATATATATATATATATATATATATATATATATATATATATATATATATATATATATATATATATATATATATATATATATTATATATATAAATATATATATAGTGCGTCTATTAAGTATTAGGACTACGTTCATTACGCCCTCTAAAGTGAAGGAATGTTTTGCTTTACCTGTTAACCTTCAACATTCATGCCTCCTACATCAATACACCTCTTGGCACGGTTGTATAACTGGGGAATACCGTCCTTAAAGTCTGCAGGCGCATTCAATGCGTGTTACGTTGGTTTAAATATCCTCAACACTGTCGAAATTTCAAATTTAAGTTTAGGGAATAGAAAATAATCGGCGGGAGCGAGGTTTGATGAATACGACGGGTGGTGAAGTACTGTGACGCTTTTCTTCGCGAGAAACGCTCTGACAGTAGCCGCATTATGAGAAAGAGCGTTATCGTTCAACAAGAACCAGATTGAGCAAGACCCTGCCTAGCACGTTCGATTCTTTTAAAAAGTCGATCCATCATGTCTTTGTAGAATGAAGCGTTAACAGTTTGTACTTCGAGAACAAATTACTTGTGCACAACACCCGGCCAGTCGAAGAAAATCACCAACATGGTTCTTCAAGCGTGATTTCTGGAATCGAAGTTTCTGTGGGAGGAGTGAATTTACCCTTACCCATGCTGACGACTGACGCTTTGTTGTAGGGTCGTATGCGAAGCACCATGTTTCATTATTATAACCTTTTTAAAGAAATCATCATCATTGTCCGGCATTTCAACCAAATTTTGACATGACGCAACGCGGTCATTGTTCCATTCTACTTTCCACGGCAAACGATGCTTACGCCACTTCATTCAGTAATGCATTGTGAGAACATCGATCGAAGTACGACGCCGTAACTTAGTATGGAACATGTTCAAATATGTACATATTCACTCGCAAACAGAAGCGGTTGCATGAGCTTATTACATGTTTTGACAGGATCTGTCCTAATACTTAGTAGACGCACTGTGCATAATACATATATCCTGGTTGACTACGTACGGCTGCGCTCCATCTGTCTTCGCCACTTTCCTGCCCTTCTATTCATCTCACTCTCTGATAAATTACAACACATCTTCGCCGACTCATTGGTCTTCAACTGTGGTTCCTTATTCGCCTTTCTTCAGGACCTTAAACTTTTCAATGCCATCAAAGTAGTGTGTGACAGTTTTCCTCCTCAGAGTTGGGGTCCGTCTATAGCGTTGGATTTTTCAATCTAGTATGGCCCCTTTCATTGTGTGCCGTGGCGAGTTTACTCACTCAATTAAAAATATATATATATATATATATATATATATATATATATATATATATTATATATATATATATATATTATTATATATTATATATAATATATATATATATATATATATATATATATATATATATTGGAAGCTTACAAGAATTTTTTCGGGTACTGCATAAGCTGCAATCTGTGATCGGACCATCACTTTCCCATCCTTCATAATTTGATCGTGAGTTTCTGTTACATCGTTCTTGAGGGTAACAAAGGCGTAAACACCTTCTCCTTTTATTTCATGAGGAAATCCAACCACTGCTGTTTCAGCAATTGATACATGTTCATTCTGGAAGAACCAAAATAATAAATTATAATAATTGATAATAATAATTAATTTATAGAGACAAAGCTTTAGTGCCTACCATGACATCTTCTACTTCAGCAGTGCCTAAACGATGACCGGTGACATTAATGACATCATCCATACGACCTGACATCTGGTAATATCCTTCTTCGTCCCTTGAACAATTTATTATTATTATAAATAATTTATTATAAAACTATTAATTATCATTATTATAATAATTATCTTTATTTTTATCATCATCATTACCCCTGACACTTGATTCCAGATAAACTTTCGTTCAATCACATTCTTGCATGCAACTCTTTTATATTTGCCGAGATATATATATATAATATATATATATATATATATATATATATATATATATATATATATATATATATATATATATATATATATATATATATATATATATATATATATATATATATTATTAGGGATGAGTAAGTATCGGTATATTTTTCAGGTATCGGTAATCGGTAATTTTGGTATGTATCGGTAAAAATTTGTATATGAATGGATAAAGTATCGGTATCTGTAAGTATCGGTATATCGGTATCGGGTATCGTACCGGTAAAAATTTTTGTATCGCCATCCCATATATATATTATATATATATATATATATATATATATATATATATATATATATATATATATATATATATATATATATATATAATATATATATATATATATATATATATATATAAGCACTATTTGAAAAAACATGCTTACTACAACTGTTAGATTGCCTTTTGATTAGATTTTAACTATTAGATTTTTCGAAAGCAATTAATAACACAACCTACTCCTAAGTAAAGACGCCATTTCTGCTCTCTCTCTCTGAGCTTAATACTAAGAAAGCGTACAGTTCTGATGGTACCTCTCCTGTGGTTCTCAAAACTTGTGCTTCCGTGCTTGCACCCTGCCTGGTAAACTATTTCGTCATGTCTTTCTACTTGTCTTCCCTTCTTGCTGGAAACGAGTGCTCATCAGCATTGTACGAAAAGGGGAAGCCCTCTCAACCCTCCAACTACCTTCTTTTGACCTCCGTCTTTGTAAAGTTTTCAAATCTATCCTTAACAGGAAGATTTTGAAACATCTCAACATCGATTAAACGTTCTTCGGACGAACCACGGGCTTCGGGTGGACAGGGTACACCCTGGAGACGCACCACCGGTCGTGCGAAGCCTTCGGAAACAGAAGGTGAATGCAGTATGGTTTTATAAGAAACGCTGTACTAGTGACCTTTCCCTAAATTCAGACACTTAGTCCTCCGTTCTTTTTTTGCTGTCGCGCTGGACATATCGAAAGTCTCCGACAGAGTCTAGCACAAAGCTTTGTTTTTTAAACTTCCTTCTTTTAATAGTGGTGTTCCTCAGGGTTCTGTCCTATCTCCAACATTTTTTCTGCTTTTCATTAATGACCTTCTCTCTATTCATCTCCTATCACTCCTATGCTGATGACTCCACCATTCATTACTCCTTTCAGTTTATCAGACATCCCTCCCAACAGCAGTTAATAGACTCGAGAAGGGTAGCCTTAGAGCAGCTAACCTCTGATCTTTCACTTATTTCAATTGGGCAAGCAAACATGGTCGTTTCAATGCCTCAAAAACTTCATCAGTCTATCTTTCCACTAGCACAATATTCGACACAAATAAAACTCAAACCTTCATATGTTCTTCATATTCTCGGTGTATATTTTTCTCATGATCTTTCTTGGAAAGATCACATTACCTCACTTTCTAAACAAGCTTCCAAGAGGTTGGGTTTCTGAGACGCATTCGTTATTTCTTCACGCCACCCCAGTTGCTTGCTCTCTATAGGTGTGTTGT
>SEYY01000040.1:12500-15399 GCA_009176605.1 Armadillidium nasatum | reverse complement strand
GACTTAACTGCTATGCTCAATCTTACATATACTCTACTGGTAAAGTCGTTTGGAACAAACTCCCTGTATCTGTTTTCCCAGCTTCTTTTGACTTGCACACTTTCAAACTCTATTTTTATGGTCATGGCGGCCTTCAGCAACCAGGATAAATTTTTCTAACTCTGGTGAAAATTGATGGCCTCCTGCGTTTACCTACCGGAGAGAATATAAAAAAAATTAGAAATACTTAGTTACTAATAACTCACTTCAATGGTTCTAATCATATTTATGTGATCGAACACAATATGTTCGATTGGAAGACATTCTCATTCGCATCATATTCTCAAAATTGTAACTTTTTCTAACTGAATACACCTTTTATAACTCAATTTGATTCGATTTAATTATTACATTCTCTCAATTTGTAGTTTAGATGAGAAGAAAACTTAATTATTTCTCTTCAAAGAGTGTTAGAATGTTTGTGTTTTAAAATTTGTAAATAAAAATCAAAATGTAAATATAATCATAATCAAGTATTTAAGGCAGAGGTTTAAATGAATCTAGTTTCTTTTGGTACAATGATGAACTTATTAAATTTTCTTTAGTGTTGTGTTGAATGGCTCAGTACGATACTAGCATGAAATTCAATATGAATGACTTACAAATGTTGCAGTATTGCATAAAATTTCCACGTTTAAAGTGCCAATGTAACATACGTTACTATTATAGTTATTGTACTTCCATAAAATTAATTTCATAAAATACGGAACTCTAAATTATAGGCCAATGAGCATATAACTATCATTATTATTATCACTAATACCTTACAGCAGCGTCTCCGGAGAAGAAATACCCTGGGTACGGTTTAAAGTAAGTTTCCAGATACCTCTGATGGTCCCCATAAACAGTTCTGGCTATTCCAGGCCATATAGACCGAATACACAAAGCCCCGTCAACTTTATTCTCATTTACAATGTTTCCAGATAAGTCTAGTAATTCTAGTCCGATGCCAAACATTGGCCTCATGGGCATTCCTGCATTGATTTTGGCATTGGGGGCAGACGGTCTTGGGCTTATCATTATACCACCAGTTTCTGTTAAAGATTGTATTAATAATAATAATAATAATAATAATAATAAAATAATAATAATAATTAATAATAAATAATAATAATAATAATAAAAATTAATAATAAAATTTTTTTTTTTTTTTTTTTTTTTTTTTTTATTTATTTATTAATATATTAATATATATATATATATAATAATATAATATAATAATATTAATATCATATATATATATATTAACACAGGTTGATTCCCATCAATATTTACTAACTTTTACAGATGGAATGTGACAATCACAATGATATTCTACCGAATATATGTAAAGCCGTAAGGCGCTCGTTTATGTGATGTCGAGGGAACAATTTGGGAATGAAACAAGCACCATAGTTTATTACGTAGCAGGTAACATAGGGAGAATGCCATTATAGCAGGTGTTCAAAATGTAAGCTCCAGGCCTGGATACATAATTCGCACCGGCGGACCATACTGGCCTGAAACTGCCAGAGGCCCATAGTTCCTAATAAGAGTTGAGCCATCCTCGACCCTCTGCAGTAAATGTGGCCTGTCGGTAATTTCTTCTTCATTCACCAGCTGCTTTAGATAACCCCATAAAAAATTCACAAAGACTGAGGAAGACTGAGGTCTAGGGACCTGGACAGGGGAATCGATGCTGATTCACTTGCGTGGGAAGTTGGTATTTAGCCAGCTGGTTATGCGCCTGTGACGGTGGAGTGGAGCCAAGTTGTGATGAAACCACATACGAAGAATATCATACCGGAGGTCAGACAGAGGTCTTCGTCGAAATACACAAGGTAGAACGTTCAAGTTAAGGTCCCGTTCCGAATATGTAACGGGAGCAATGTGTTATACCAAATCAAATGTGGGTTGTCCAACAACCAAATGTGGTCACAATCGGGACTAGTTATACCCTCCCTGGTGAAGGTTGCCTCGTCTGTTCATCTGTGACGAATGTAGCGTAACGTGCATGTTGGTTCAGCCACCATCGGCAGAACTGCAGTCTTATGGGACCATTACCTGGGTGCAGTAGCTGGACGTTCTGGCGTATGGGTGTGGCCTTTCGTGGTTCATCAATGAGAGTCAAACGAAGCTCTTTGATACCTTGTAGTGCGATGTAATGAGTCTGGTGCTATAACGTGGGTCGGCCAGCACAACATCTATGACAAGTTCTTCGGGCGAACCACGGGCCTCATGTGGACAGAGCACACCCCGGAGACGCACCAACGGTCGTGCGGAGCCTTCGGAAACCGGAGGTGAATACTGAATGCGATGAATGGCGTCAACTCGGATACCTTCCCCAGTATTCTTTTGCTATTTCAAGGGCATTGCCGTTACGGAAGCAATGCACAAACACGATATCGGCTTACTCCTCGTCGGAAAACTGAAGCATAACTTTGTACGTTCTAAAGCGTGTAACCCTACCACGTGAGTTCGGGAAGGTCTGTTACGTCAGATATACGTCATCCTACTGTTGACGTTATCACTCGGCAACAATTGACGATCGGTATACGAGCTGTACCTGTGATGACGTCCCCTACCATTTTTTAACAACAGTAATGACATCTCTTCTCCTATTTATATAATAATATATATATATATATATATATATATAATATTATATATATATATATATCAATATATATATATTATATTTATATTAATATATAATATAATATATAATAATATATATATTTTATATATATATTATATATAGTTTGCCACCAAGTGTCGACAACGTCGCATTTTTTCTTCCCAATGACGTCATTATACCAATGCCAGGCTTCCTGATTTAAAGGTTCCCCTACTGACCCTAAAACACGTAAAGAGGTCAGGT
>SEYY01000040.1:5000-7500 GCA_009176605.1 Armadillidium nasatum | reverse complement strand
CTATTTTAAACATATGTTACCACGTCGTAAATTGATCAAATTTTTGAACAAATATAGTTTTTCCTGTAAAACTTTTATCAAGAAAATAAATAAAGCCCAATATAAAAATATTTGCGATCATCAAAATAAGCCTTTGTTATTAGATTCAATATTGTCCTAAATTTATAACATTCATCTAAATTACTACGTAATACTTTTACAATGTTAAAATGCTTTAATTCACAAAGTGATCGACTTCAATTTTTTGGCATAAGACTTTTCAAAGTAGTCATACCAAAATTATTTTACAGTCAGTTCAATTTCGATTCGACTAAGCTCACATTCACTCCCCAAAAAAATAACCTGGCTAAAGTACTGAAAATTTGTCTTTCGCTCCAAAAGGTTTTATTCAACAAATTAACCATCTACTTTGAAGAAAGTTTTTGAAATGCAATTCTTTATTTCAATTAACACTCCTCGCTATGTACTTTAAATTTAAAATCTCATTGAAATTTTATAATGAAAACAAAAAGATCGCTACTATTTGCGTACTTTACTTAAAATTAAATTTCGTTTGACAATTCTATTTACTACTACAAACAAACCTTAAAGCCGCAAACAGAAAAAAGTGACGCGAGCAAATAAAATTAATAAAAAAAAGGATCATTGGTATTTTCTGGAATATTCAGAAAATTAATTTCCTTACGTATGTTATTTTAATCGCTGATAAATGAAATATTTTTTTTTCAGAGAAATTAATTTTAGAAAGATAGATTAGGTCAGGATAGGTTAGTTTAAGTTAAGGTAAGTAAGGATAGGTTAGTTTAGGTTAAGTAAGGTTAGGTTAAGTTCTTCAGGAAGTAACATTTAATTTTACATACTCTATCAAATTAGGAGACGTTCTAACTTTTTCAGAGTAACTTCTCAAAGTTTATTTAGGTTTACCCTTATTTAAAGCACATTTCAAACATTTAATCTAAGTTTCATGATAATCGATTGATGTCGCTGTCTTTTATTAAAACCTCCAAAGACAATTGAGTTGAATGGGAAATTTTAACCTAATAGAACTCTGTAAATATTAAATTTTTGGAAATAAAATATAAATTTTCGCAAGCAACGATTAAAATTGAGTAGATATGCAAATTTTTATTTAATTACTTAAGTCTTAGAAAGTACAAATGAACCAAAAATAAAAAACTAAATATAAAATAATAACCTTTAACAAATATCTATTATAGTTACCCATTTTTTGGCGTTCATTTATTGAAAATTTATAAAGCATAAATAACCTAAATATAGTCGATTACCTGAGACATTGATAACTCCATCGGTAAACCAACGAAACTTTCCTGCTTCAGGATCATGATCTGATACTTGAGTGAAGGGCTTCTGCCAAAGTAATCTTTCCTTCGCTAAGATGGACCAAAATGTTTCAGACTGAAATAAAATGCAAATATATAAAAGAAAGAGTGAATGAATAAAGTAAATAAATAAAAAAAATAAAACAAACCAAAAGTTTCAGTAAAATTAAATTCTAGGCTTTCTTTATTCGTCCATGACGAAGAAGAATATGAAAATTGAGTGAGACAGGAGTTCAGATGGAAGAGAAGGCAAAGAAAGTAGAGCCTACCCGATTTATAGTGACTCCACCTGAAAGTCACATTCCAGGCGGAACAGGCATGTAAAATAGATTCATATATATATATATATAATATATATATATATATATATATATATATATATATATATATATATATATATATATATATATATATATATATATATATATATATATATATATATATATATATATATATATATATATATATATATATATATATATATATATATATTATATATATATATATATATATATATATATATATATATATATATATATAATATATATAATATATATAATATATATATATATATATATATATATATATATATATATATATATATATATATATATATATATATATATATATTACAGACCAGTTCCTGCAGGTTTAAGACTTGCAAGTGGAGTCACTAAAAGCTGGAGATATTCCACCTTCCTATGCTCTCTCTTTCCCAGAACTCTTACAGAACTCAGTAACCCCTTCCCCTCCAATCTTCCCCTATATTCTTCAGCATCATTTACGAATAATTAAGAAAACTTGCACATAGCACCAATTGTACACTTGAAAAGCCTGAAAAACTAAAAAAAAAACAAAAAAAAATAAAAATAAAAAAAATCATATTTTAGGATAGAGAATTCTGAATGTGGAGTCCCTATTCCTCTATACGTGTCGTTAAAAGGGACCTGAGAAGAGGGTCAATCTTAACCTTTGACTCAACGTTCCAAATTATAGGCCGATTGTGCTATGAAATATGCGTCCGTATGCCAGAATGAGAAATTTGGCTTTCCCTGTTCTATGCCTCTTATTTAAATCTAACTATAGTGGTTAGAGAATCTGATAATATATAATTTGATAATCCATGGAACGTACTATATTTGTTTAAAATATCAAGGGTC
>SEYY01000039.1:241220-286966 GCA_009176605.1 Armadillidium nasatum | reverse complement strand
AGATCTTTTATTCCCTTATGTTTTGGAATGTTTAATATAGAAAGATTTTTATCTTCATTAGGCAACATAATACTTTCAAACACATCAAAACCTAGATATGTAACTTTTGGTTGACCAATTTGGCACTTATCAGCACTTGGTTTTAAATTGAAATAATTTAGCCTATCAAATACCATTTCTAAGACTTTTAGGTGCTCTTCATGAGTTAGAGTAGCAATTAGAATGTCATCAATATAGTTGAAAATGTTAGGAATATGAGAAAGAATTAAAGAGATATATTTAGTGAAACTTTTGGGACTAGAATGAAAACCTTCAACTATACTGTTATAAGGAAAACTACCATGTAAAGTATGAATTGTTAAAAACTCTACAATCTGGGTGAACTTTCAAAGAACACTTTCTTGAGATCAAGGATGGAAAATACTTTAACACCAGAGAGTATATTCGAAAAATCCCCTAAATTTGGGAGACTAAAATTGTCACAAACTGCTCTTTTGTTAAGAAGACTCAGGTCTGCTACAATGCAGACTCCACCTGAAGGTTTTGGCAGAACTGAGATTGGAAAACCCCATGGTGAATGTGAAGGAGACAAAACCCCAGCATTAACTAACCTGCCTATCTCCACTTTAGCATTGTCAAATAGACATGTAGAGATTCTTCGGCTTTTTATATTTATTAGGGAGGTCCTCTTACATTAAATTTATAGAGGACTAACTCTTTTAGGGTATCATACTCTTCGAGGTGTAAGGGGAAATTTTAACACTTTTATTTATAAAATTACTTTTATCATTATATATATTATCACTTCTATATTTACCATTATTTTTAAATTTATTACCATTATTATACTTATAGGAAGAATTGTTTATATTGCTATCCCCAGTATTAATTTTACCTTTAAAAATATTCTCATTTACCATTGTATACTATCTTGCATAATTCTGTGCTATCATTTAAATATATATCAGTAAATAATACCTTAAAATTAAATAATAGATTAGAGTAAAGAGAAGGCACTGAAGGTAATTTTACATTTTACAAAATGATCAATTCGTTTTATGGGCAATGATTCAACATCATTTTCTACAATTACATCACAGGAGCTACCTGTCTGGGCATCAATAATCCTATGGTTACTAAAATCTAATAAAAAATTATACTTCTGAAAGAAGTCCATCCCCAAAAAGTTACAAATTACATCACAAATTGAAAATGTATGCTCATATCAACATAATAAAAAATTTACAGTTTTTGTTTTAATATTATATATGTTTATTGGAGTTCCATTAGCAGCAGTAAGAAAGCCAATAGGTTCTTTCTTATCTTCTGCAGAAGCCTTAAATAATGATACTGTGCTCCCTGAATCAATTATGTATAACTTTTGAGTTAGCATTGAAAATACAGTAGAGACTTTAATTTTAAATCTGTTTTAGAAATATTTAACACATTCATAATTTTTGGATACAGATTTTTATTTTTAAAACTATTATACTTAGGACAATGCTCAAGTTCACCAGACTGAGATACTTCTTTCGTTTAAAAACTGATTGTTTTAAATCAGTAGTAGCAATCGCATTCTCCATGAAGTTGAGCATTGTTGTTATACTTTATATTATTTATATAAGTAGGCAATAAAGTATTATTATTTTTTGCAATTGTATTAACATCATTTATATGGGGGTAGCTTTTATTTTCTTCTTAATTTTTCATATTTAATATATGTACTTTTTCACTAACTATTTTACACTACATTATTATTAAATTGCACTTTTAATTTTCTTTTTGAGGGGCTGACTTTCACCCCTCTGATTTGTTTCCCAGAGTGGTTAAAGAGATGGTCTGGAAGTGGAAAGTTGGATTGGCAATGGTGCCCATCGACAGCTACCTCCTTGGCATCTTGTAGCTTTTTCTCAAAATTTGTAATGGTAATAGCAAAGTGTACCTTCCCGTCTAAATCTGGAAGGTGACCTGCCTCTGTCTGAGTGGCCTCTTGTCCGATCATTTTCAAGTCATATCACCTTCCTTATAAGTAAATAAACCTCAATTAAATTTATATCTAATTTTCTTAACCTAAAATTTCAGTGCTTTTGTCCTCTTTACAAATTTTAAGTAACCCCAGACAGAATAGGAAATGATGTTAAGGTCATACCTTCAAAATTTATCACTGTTTTATTCAGAAGGCAGTCTAGTCAACAATACTAAAGGCAATTACAATTTAGTCTTGATTTCAAAATGGAAAAATTGTATGGCAATCTCCTCCAAGGATGAATTTCAAGAAGCCAATTAATTTTTGTTCCCAGGCTTGGGACATTTTATGAAAATAAAGCAAACTCAAAAAATTAATTATTAGTTCCTATACACACTTCCCTATTTATGTTTATTAAAAATTGTCATTTGAAATGAAAGTTAAATATCTTTAATTTTCTTATATTTAATTAAAACGCTCTTATAATTATATAAAATTCAAATTATTACTACTTTTGTTAATAATTACCCAATATTTGGAGCCGCAAAAATTTATAATTTACCTTCAAAAGGCTCTTCCTAAAAGATTTTATAATCAATTACTTATAATCAGTAATACTTTTATTGATCTTTTTATTTATCTTTTACTACCAATTTATTTATCTTCTTCAAATTTTACTGTGGGAGAGAAATAATAGTGTAACTTCTTTTCATTCCTCCCCACCTGTCGATACTAGTGTCGATGCACTTATTTCACTTTAAAGTTTATCTACTTTATTAATTAAGGTAAATCTTACTGTCTTTATACTTCATCCAATAAGATTTCTGCTATCTTAGATAAAATTAGCTTTTGAGTTGTTTTTTTTTCTCTATCTCTTGTAAAAAGTTTTACTTGAATTCTTTGAATTTCCCCCCCCACCCCAACCAAATATCTTAGATAATATTATTATTTTGTTAATTTATTTAGATATTTTCAGTAAGATCAAAATTCATTTTATAGTTAAAATTTTTTTATTTCTAGGTTAGAATTTTATTATTAACTGTTTTAAGTTTCTTTTTTTTTTTTTTTTTTTTTTTTTTTCAATTTCCTCCGCTTTCTCTCTAAAAGATATGGATAAACAAGGGGCAAATCTAGACACATGCCCTTTGTAAACTGCGGTCTGTCTCCTCAATTCCTTTGTGTTCCTTTAGGACCCATGGGTCTATTTTCTTCATCAAATCCCAAAAAGGAAAATTCTGCTGTTGGTATTACCTCTGACCTATTTTCTCCAGTCGGTAATTATTCATTTTCTTTGCCAATGGTGATGAATATGATGGGGGTTGAAAACTTATTAGGTTCTCTGGAAACTCAACCCTCTGGTAAGGATTTACACTCCTATTGGGGATGGCACTATCATAGCGAGAGATATTTCTCATCTCCTCTCGGACTTCTTCTAACAAGCCTGAAAGTGTCCCATAATAAGAAAGAATTTAATTCTTCTTCATCAGTAATGTCTTCATTAATGGAATCATTTTGTGACTCATTTCCCAATCTCTGGTTCCTTCATCCAACATTGTAGAAAAAGAGAAATGAAAATTGATTTTGAATTTTTATTTTATTTCAGATCTAATATTTAATTCTTTGTGAATTTGATTGATGAAATATTTGTTTTGTTTAAAATAACTAATTATTTTTAATTTTTTTATAGTTGGGATGAATCCTACAAGAAAGACTTAATTAATTTTGAAAAATATGGAGACATTGGAGATATCTGGTTTGGTGAAGAGAGTATGCTACGAATAATAAAGTGGATCACATCCTCTAGCATTTCACATTCTTGTAGAATCATCGATATTGGTTGTGGTAATGGAATATTTCTTTCATATCTGGTAATTTTTTGTAATCAATTCTAATCACATTATCTTTATTTTTAAATAGGTCATTAAATAATCTGGAAAATAATAATAATAATAATAATAATAATAATAATAATAATAATAATAATAATAATAATAATAATAATTAAGGATGGGCTAGATATCATATTTGCTAAATATCTGGGTACAAGATATCTATCAATTTTAAAAAAAAAAAATATATATATAAATATATATATATATATTATATATATATATATATATATATATATATATATATATATATATATATATATATATATATATATATATATATATATATATATTGTAAAGGAGAAATACCGTCTCTTTATGACCCTTCAAACCTCTCAAAATGAAGACCAAAGACTTGACAGTTAACAGCACTTCCCTTTTAGTTACACAACAAGAAAGCAGACACTCAGGTCTGGTTTTAGGATCCTCGAGTTGCAAGCTACTCTACCCTTAACGTGGCCTGGGTGAATCAAAGAAGAATTGCCAATGAAACCTCCAATACCTATGACTTATGACTCTCGTGACTCTACAGATGACTTTGCTAATAGGAAAAAATGTGTGAACCATAATTGTTATGACCACAACCTAACTATTAGTTAAATACAAACATATAAATATTTTTTGTATGCTGCAATGACTTACAATGAAATATTTCAATTGCATACACATATAAATATCTGTGTAGTGCTCAATTATACAAATTTTGATATCAAACACAAATATAAATATTTTATCAGTAATTGCAACTTTATACACGAATATGACTATTTATGTATGGTGCAACTAATGAATCCCTATTCACAAAAATTGAAAATATGAACTAATGCGAATGATACCACATACACAAATATGAATATTTGTGTAGGTTCTTAATTACATAAAATACAGGTTATTTAGGAATGATTGGTATTGTTACTTAACTGGTAATTCGCCAGAGGAGATAGTTTGTTTCGCTTGCCTGCTCAATTGTTATTCAGTCTAACTATATGGCGCAGATTAAGCAAATAATTGCGTGATTTGGGGTTAGTAATCCCACACTACTCATCTGGTCTCAACATCAGTCAGATCCCCAATCCAATATGAGCTCCAAATTTGTAACTGACTCCAAAATTAGTACCTAAAAGGATATGGTTATGAAATTAAATCAATCTAAACATTAACCCATCCAAATAGTTATATTTAAATCTGTCTACCCTCCTATTAATGTAAACATATGTAGTTGCAAACTTACCCTTGCAAGGGAGATGAAATTAAAAATCTAACCGATTCTGGCTATCTTCCTGTATTGAATATTTCTAATATTCCCTGTGTTAAATCTTAAGTTTTTATAAACTATTTACTATCTGCAAAGGAAAGAAAAGCTGATTTATAATCTGTCAAACATACATCCAAGTCATAACTGAATAATAATAAATGATATTTAGCTCCCTTAAAATAAAAAGAAAATGAAAGGAGAGTTCCAACTTCTTGATTGTAAGTATGGGCCTGGAATAGCCTATTTGCAGATTTCTACATTATCTCTCACCAAAGAAAAGGTACTCATACAAGTCATACAGGAGTAAGAAGAAAAGAAAGAAAGCTCCCTCCTCATAGAATAAGATCCCCCCAATATAACTGCTTTGCTTGAGTTTCAAGCCAATAATAAATATTTGATTGTGAGCAAAAGAGAGAATGCAAACGAAGTCCTCCAACCAATTCCAGCAGAAGAACATTAATCCATTCTCAGATGAAAAAACAAAAACTTTTCAATATTTTACATGACAATAGGCAGATAATTTACTCCTAATGAACCTTTACCATCTGAAAAATACAATATATATAGGTATGTAATTGTCACAAAAAATAAGGAAATGAAAAATAAATAAAAAATAACCCTAGAAAGTAATTCACAAGGATTAAACAACCAACATATTTAAATAATAAAAAAAATTAAAAAAAAAATTTAATGCAAATATGTGTAAATAAGAAAATATTTAAACAAATGCATGTAAATAATAAAACTTAAATCTCAAAATCAAACATTATGCAAAGCATATGTTAATAAAAGACTCAATAATTTAGTATGGTATATATTAATTATGTTTCCACATATATTCTAATGGCTTGTCTAAAACATGAATATATTCTGGAACAGGACCACGATAATGAGCTTCATGCCCAATCGCAGTGTTAATAGTTGTAGTTACTATAGTCTCAACAACTCTGGTTCGCATGTCATTTTCAGGGGACCTGATATTATATAATGAAGAATCTCTCACAAGAATATCCAGAGACAAATAGTTATATTTAAATCTGTCTAACCCTCCTATTAATGTAAACATATGTATGTAGTTGTAAACTTACCCTTGCAAGGGAGATGAAATTGAAAATCTAATCAATTCTGGCTATCTTCCTCTATTGAATATTTCTAATATTCCCTGTGTTAAATTTATAAACTATTTAAATACAAACATATAAATATTTTTGTATGCTCCAATGACATAAATTATTTACTATCTGGAAAGGAAAGAAAAGATGATTTATAATCTGTCAAACATACACCCATGTCATAACTGAATAATAATAAATGATATTTAGCTCCCTTAAAATAAAAAGAAAATGAAAGGGGAGTTCCAAAGTATGGGCCTGAATTGCCTATTTGCAGATTTCTACAATATATATATATATATATATATATATATATATATATATATATATATATATATATATATATATATATATATATTATAATATATATATATATATATATATATATATATTAGAGATGTACCGATACCAGTAAAGAGGCCGATACCGATACCGATACTCTATTTTTTAAGGGACCGATACTGATACCGATACCGATACCGATACTTTAATTATAAGAAATACACAGTAATGAAGATAGAACATTTGTGTACTGCCAGGCAACTGAGGATTGCATTCCCTGTACAACCAATACTTAGTCATGTATTTCATGGTTGTGCCCAAGTATATTTTATAAATTAAAATATCTGTTAGGAATAATAAATGTTTAGAACAGGGATGGAGAGTCGGAGTCGGTAAATTAAGCGACTCCTACCGACTCCCTTCCTTACTCACCTAGTTTGTACCAACTTTTTAGTTTTTAAGACTATTTTTTTAAAAAAAATTATAAAATGACTTAATTTTTTTTCTTTTCACTCTCTCTCTCTTTCTCTCTCACACACACACACACACACACACACACACACACACACACACACACACAATATATATATATATTTATATATTATATATATATATATATATATATATATATATATATATATATATATTTATTTATTTATTTATTTTTATATCTCCTCCGCTGGTCAAAGGCCAGAGGACTACCAAATTCCACCGGAGTTGGAAGAAATCTATCCTGGTCGATTGTGGCCGATGTGTCCAGATACACGGCGTTTGAAAGTATGCAAGTCAAAGGAAGTTGGGAAAACAGATAAAGGGAGTGTGTTCCAGACTTTACCAGTAGAGTACATGTAAGATTGAGCATAGAGGTTAAGTCTGGGGTCGGAGAGTTGGACAGAGAAAGGATGAGACTGTGTAGAAAGGCGTGTCGCACGAGCTCTTTCAATGGAGGAGGTATGCGACGAGAGAGTTCAAAAGAGCAGTGTCCGTTGTAATAGCGATAGTAAAGAGAGAGTGACGTAACAATTCGACGGGCAGAAAGAGATTGAAGAGAGTTTGTAAGAGCAGGAGAGTTGATAAGACGAAATGCCCTAGACTCCACCTTCTCTAGGAGAGCTGTATGTGTGGAACCACCCCAGATGTGTGAAGCATGCTCCATACAGGGGCGAACTACACTCCTATACAGAGCAAGCAACTGGGGTGGCGTGAAGTAATTCTGAAGGCGCCTCAGAACACCTAACCTCTTAGAAGCTTGTTTATAAAGAGAAGTAATGTGATCTTTCCAAGAAGGATCACGAGAAAAAGAAACACCAAGAATATAAGAACAGATGAAGGCTTGAGTTGTGCGTTTTCGAAGAAGATATTATAGTTGTGTGGAGGATTGTGTCAAGTGGAGAGATGAAGGAATTGGGTTTTTGAGGCATTGAAAACAAACCATATTTTCTCGGCCCCAATTTGAAATACGAGAAAGATCAGAGGTTAGTTGCTCCAAGGCTACCCTTCTCGAGTATATCAACTGCTGTTGGGTGGGACGTTTTTCAAACTGGAAGGAATAATGAAGGGTGGTGTCATCAGCATAGGAGTGGATAGGAGATGAGGTAATAGAGAGAAGGTCATTAATGAAAAGTAGAAAAAGTGTTGGGGATAGGAACAGAACCCTGAGGAACACCACTATTAATAGATTTAAAGGATGAACGGTGGCCGTCTACAACAGCTGCTATAGAACGACCAGAAAGGAAATTAGCGAGAAGGATAGATACCGTAGAGCGTTTCTTACGAAAGCCATACTGGCGATCAGAGATAAGATTGTAAGAATTGAGATGTTTCCAAATCTTCCTGTTAAGGATAGATTCGAAAACTTTAGAGAGAACGGAGGTCAAAGAAATAGGACGGTAGTTGGAGGGTTGAGAGGGGTCCCCCTTCTTCGGCACAGGCTGAATGAGCGCACGTTTCCAGCAAGAAGGGAAGGTTGAAGTAGAGAGAAAGACGAAATAGTTTACCGAGGCAGGGTGCAAGCTCGGAAGCACAAGTTTTGAGAACCACAGGACGGAATACCATCGGGACCGTACGCCTTCTTAGTATTAAGCTCAGAGAGAGCAGAAATGACGTCTTTAGAAGAAATTCTAATTTTAGGCATGAATTGAGTTAGAGGGGTTGAAGGAGGAGGAATAGCTCCGGAATCGTCTAAGGTTGAATTAGAGGCAAAAATTTAAGCAAAGAGTTCAGCTTTAGAAGGTAAAACAGCAGTTGTGCCGTTCGGAAGATATTGAAGGAGGGAAAGAGGAAGAGCAAAGTTAGAGTTAAAATTTTTTTTTTTGCAAAATGCCAGAAAGAATGTGAAAAAGAGGAACCAGAAAGATTATTGCATTTTCCACCGGGAAATGAGTTTTTAGTGTTTCGAAGGATAGATTCATTCCGGAATGAAATACAAGTAGCGTGAGTTTCTGGAGTTTGAAGACGACGGTAATCCCTGAAGGCAGCATCCCTGCGGCGGATAGCGTGAGAACAAGCAGAGGTAAACCAAGGTTTGTTAGGTTTAGTAGAAGGGAAAGAATATGGAATGTACGCCTCCATGCCAGAGAGAATCACCTCGGTAATGCGTTCTGCACACTCCGATGGACCCCTCCCACGGAAGCAATAATCAATCCACGGGAAATCGAAGAAGTACGACCGCAAGTCCGACCAGCTTGCGGCACCGAAGTGCCACAAACGTTTCCTTCCAATAGAAGGGGGTCATTCCTGCGGAAGACTTGAAGAGATAGAAGAGGATACAGAGAAGAGGAGGAAAGAGCTTAACAGTATAAGGAGATGGATTAGAGTTAGGAAAAGGTCTAGAATGTTGGGTTCATCTCCAAGACGATCAGGGATACGAGTAGGGAGCTGCACCAACTGCTCAAGGTCGTTTTGGATAGGGAAATGGAAGCCACGTTCACCAGGTGTATCATGAGAACTAGATGAAAGCCATTGGCGGTGGTGAACATTGAAATCACTTAATATGATGATTTCAGAGAAAGGAGAAGAAGAGAGACTGCTCTATTTTGGAGTTTAAATAATCTAAGAATTTAGGATAGTCAGTAGAATTAGGAGATAAATAAACAGAACAAATGAATTTAGTCGTAGAATGGCAAGAGAGCCTAAGCCATAAGGTAGAAAATTCGGAAGACTTCCAAATTAGAGACACGAGAACAAACGACATCGTTGCGCACGTATGCATAACATCCGACTTTGGCTGAAAATTGAGGATAGAGACAGTATTAGGAAACAGAATAGGGTTTGCTATCAGAACGCTCAAACATCTGAGTTTCGGTCAAGAATAAGAGGTGAGGTCTAGAAGAAGAGAGGTGATGTTCAACAAAGTGGAAATTAGAGTGCAGACCCGAATGTTGCAGAAATTAATGAAAAAAATAGACCTTGCATCAGGACAAGCCGGCAGCTGTATCTTGGTGGCACCAACCCCATCACCGGAGGCCACCAACTCCCAAGTGGTGATGGGGGAAGGGGTGGATGAGGGGCTATATTTGGAAGCCGCCCCGGGGCTTCTCCGAGGCTACTTTTGTTGAGGCCATCATTTAGTTTTTTTTTTTTAATTTTCTTTAAAGGGTGTCTGTATTAATGTTTTGTGTGTGCGAAGGAGAGTTTACTCCGATTTAGAAGAAGGTGAGCGCGAATATATATATATATATATATATATATATATATATATATATATATATTATATATATATATATATATATATATATATATATATATATATATATATAATATATATATATATATACTACGATGACGAATTATGGGCTAGCTTAAGGAATTCCTTATTAGAACTTTTATATATCGACTCTAGATTTATTTTTTAATCTAAAAGTTTCTCATAATTCTTCACCCAAAAAGTAAGGAGTATCGGAGTATCGGCCAAGTATCAGCCATATTAACCAATACCGATACCCCAAAAAATGGCCGATACCGATACTATCGGTACATCCCTAATATATATATATATATATATATATATATATATATATATATATATATATATATATATATATATATATATATATATATATATAGAGATGTACCGATACCAGTAAAGAGGCCGATACCGATACTCTATTTTTTAAGTGTCGATACCGATACTTTAATTATTATAAGAAGTACACAGTAATAAGAACATTTGTGTACTGCTAGGCAACTGAGGATTGCATTCCCTGTACAACCAATACTTAGTCATGTATTTCATATTTGGTTGTGTCCAAGTATATTCCATAAATTAAAATATCTTTTAGGAATAATAAATGTTTAGAACAGGGATGGAGAGTCGGAGTCGGTTAAATTAAGCGACTCCTACCGACACCCTTCTCTACTCACCTAGTTTGCACCAACTTTTTAGTTTTTAAGACTTTTTATTAAAAAAAAAATTATAAAATGTCTTATTATTATTATTTTTCAATCCCTCTCTCTCTCTCACACACACACACACACACACACACACACACACACACACACACACACACACACACACACACACACACACACACACGTATATATATATATATATATATATATATATATATATATATATATATATATATATATATATATATATATATATATATATAATATATATATCATATATATATATATATATATATATATATATATATAGTTGCTACCTTTTTACACTTGTCCGAATAGCGTATATTGGAAATTTAGTTTGGAATTATTTTGCAAAGAAATATAATAATTATAATAATAATAATAACATAATAATAATAATAATGAAGTAAGAAAATTGGAAAATCAAAAATGTTTAATTAATTAATAATTTAATAACAATTATTTAACTACGAGTTACGATCCGAGAGTCGGGAGTCGGAGTCAGTTACTTTTTCCTGAATCCCATCCCTCATGGGATGCTTGGCATCCATAGCTGGATGGCGAACTCCATATGCAGGAACTTTTCTCCTAATATATATATATATATATATATATATATATATATATATATATATATATATATATATAATATATATATATATATATATATTATATATATATATATATATATATATATATATATATATATATATATATATATATAATATATATATACTCGGATAGACGAATTATGGCCTAGCTTAAGGAATTCCTTATTAGAACTTTTATATATCGAAACTAGATTTATTTTTTAATCTAAAAGTTTCTCATAATTCTTCACCCAAAAAGTAAGGAGTATCGGCCAATGGCCATATTAACCAATACCGATACCCCAAAAAATGGCCGATAGTGTCGATACCGATACTATTTGTACATATATATATATATATATATATATATATATATATATATATATATATATATATATATATATATATATATATATATATATATATATATATATATATATATATATATATATATGCAGTTTTAGGATCGATAGGTCATACAGAGCTGAACATTTCTTGTTTAGGTACATATACCCCCCAACCCTGCGTCTTAGAGTTCTTTATGTACGTATAGACACACTTACCGGTATGTCCTTGTGGTGTTGTGTGGAAAGCAGCAAACTCAGACTACAATTTTCATGACTGACATGATAATGTGCTACAGTGAGGCTAGGAGAAGTGAATGAGAGGCTCATCGCTCTACAAGCAACATTATCTTAACAGGATACATCTACGTCACAGTACCTTTGCTGCAATACATCATTGCCTACAGAAAAGGGCAACATTAGACCTCAGCATGTCGGCGGTGGAAAGCTTGTTGTGAGGACACCGGTGTTTGAGGATGACGTGGTCGAGAGATTCTGCGAGGCCCTGTCATCCAGCACGCGTACCGTGACATATGCTATGGGCGTAAGTCACCTGTCTATATGTAGGGTTCTGCAGGAATACAATCTACTTGTGTACCATCTTCAGACGGTTTAGTTCCTGGGGCCAGACAAGTATATACCTCATATGCACTTTGTACAGTGGTTACTTCATTGCTGTGCAAATGATACCGCTATAGTAGGATCCACTCTAAGTTTGGGGTTTAGGTATCAAGGAAATTTTACTATGGTGGTGATGAAAATTGTTTTAAAATATGAAAATTAAGTACATCAGGATTAGCTACCTAAAACATTTTGACAAGACATCAGATCACTATACAAGTAAAACCCATAAATTAGAGGTTGGAGACAATTAAGTCAGAATCGGGCTTTAGCCAGAAATAATATATATTTAAATAAAATAATAGCAAAAGTCGCGGGGAAATAAGTAAACACAAATGGAAAATCGGGTCTAGGGTGATCTAGAATCCAAGATGGCTGTCCATAAGTTTTGAAGATATTGTACATAGTCTGTTAGACCAGTTACATAAAATTACAAAGAAAACAACTTGAGTCTTAGAAATTTAGACAATTTGCTACGTTGTGATTGGACAGAAGTTAAAAATGCATATTTGGCAGCTTCACGAGAGGGTTAGACTCACAAAATTGTTCAGGAGATTTATGCCTTGAATGCCCATTGAGACAAGATGTACTCACCTTTGAGAATTTTGAAACAAGTGATCGTTTGTAATAAAGATATTTAAAACACATATTTGATCATGACTACAAATACTAGAAAAAGGTAAAAGTAACAATAGAGGTAAGAAATTTTGATTCTAATTTTGGAAAATAGAATATGTTAAAGTCGGATTCAACTTTGTATGTTTTAAATAAATAGCAAAAGAGTTAACTTTGGGAACCAATATAGTATAAGAAGAAGATTCATAGCGAACATCTGTAGATGGTCTAGATTCTTCAGGCAAAAAAGAGAAAAAAGCTTTCAGTAAGGAAGAGAAGGGCTAGCAAATGGGAAAGCATTTCTGTTCCAAATAATAAATAACAATATATAAAGGAAGAATAATAGAAGCACAGGAAAATTAATAAAGAACATAAGATGAAGAAGAATATAAGTAATTATAAGATTCTGCAAGCAGTGAGTTAGGCCTCTTTAAGCAAACCAGCTAGAAGTCATAACCATCCACAGCCATAGCTTAAGTATCATCATTGTGCTCTTCTTCTGTAGACATTGACTGCCGAATTCATCAGTATTGAAGGTTAATTGTTATAAGTCTGGTATAAATGTTGAGCAAGTACAATAAGTTAATAAAGTATAAAATTAAATAGAAATAAAATAACATTGCTGTTGCTAATTTTCTGACTAAAATTCCAACCAGACATTGATTTTTAACTCTAGGGATATAAATGAATGGCTTTGCGGGAGTTTTACCCATCTTTGTGGCTGAGAACACACTCAAATTCAATTCATATATATATAAATAAGTATATAAATTTAATTATTGTATCCTATTTTGGGTACATATTTTACCATTGACTTTGGGGAACATTGGATTGGATGTGCAGAGCCTGTTGCGTGGTTGCCGCGTTCACCAGACCTTTAGGGGCATGTTAAAGGTATGGTGTATGAAACTCCAGTATCCTCTAGAGCTCAGCTGATTTCCTGTTTCAATCCTCCCATGCTTGGACGGTCGTTGTTGAGCCTGTATTAGGCATATTATGAGGTGTAGGGCAGGATGTTTGAACACACATTGTAATGTAAACATGTCTTCCAATAAAATGTATTGTGTACATTGGTTTCTATTCCATTTCCTAACTGTACTGGTGAGCACACAGTCCCATGTACATAACGCCAAAATAACATGATTTTCTTTGTCTGACATACAAGTTTGTCTGTTAGGTTCTTTAACACCCTACAATATATTGAAAAGAAGTTTCATAAAACTCTCTTACAATATATTGTAGGCCTTAACAGAAAAAATAATAATTTGAGGAACACTCACGTTTTTGAATCGAAAAGGAAAACAATGAAGTTATTGATGAAAATCACTAAGTCAAAAACTAGTAAAGAGTAACTAGAGATAAGGAGTATGTCTTTTTTTGCCTTAAAGAAATATTTAAGGTAGTAAAATGTATTAAGATTGTTTCATGAAAAATTTGTACAATATCATGCATAAGAAAGGTCTTATAATACCTAGTAAAATAAATGAAACATTTTTGTGAATTATTTTAGATTTCATTAAGGGTAAGGAATTTAATTGTTGTGTAAGAGAAGATGGAGTATGATGATTTGATTACAAAGGAGATTTGAGAAGGAAAATGAAATGAAAAAAAGATAAGTTCATAAAATATCTAGGATGTTTTTATTAAATTGATAAATAAGAAGAAATTCAGTGGTTTACCCACAAAACTGAAAATTGATGTTAATTCCTGAATTAAACACATATAAGCTTTAGTGTTTTCTTTTTTTTGTTTACATGTTTTTCCTCGAATTTTCTTACTGGTCATAAATAACTTTCCTAGAATTTTTTTTTGTATTTGAATAACATCACACAGTAAAATCAATGTTGTAAAGTTTTATATTTAACAATAGCTGATATTTCTGAATTGTATGTTAAGAGAAATTAATTTTTTTTTTTCATTTACAGGCTGATGAAGGATTTAATAATTTGTTGGGTGTTGACTACTCGGAAGATGCAATAATATTGGCTAAGTCAATAGCTAACAAAAGGGAGACTCCTTATTCATTTTGAGGTAAAAATTGTAAAAAGTTCTCACATTAAAACCTTAATTAAAGCCCTGACTCCATTCTCTCTCATATATATATATATATATATATATATATATATATATATATATATATATATATATATATATATATATATATATATATATATATATATATATATATATATATATATATATATATATATATATATATATATATATATATATATATATATATATATAATATATAGTATGGTAATTATATTCTTAATTTTTGACCTTGATTCTTTGATTTTAGGTTGCAAATATAGCATCAAATAATTTCAAAAATGGAACTAATTTGAAAAAGCCTTTTGATGTTGTTCATGATAAAGGAACCTTTGATGCCATTTCACTCTGCCCCAATGATGCAAAGTTAATGATGCAAACATACATACAAAATATTGTAGAAATTCTTGCAGATGAAGGATTTTACATACTGACGTCTTGTAACTGGACTGAAAAGGAACTGATTTCCAAGTTTAGTTACTGTATGTATCTAATTTTTATTGTTGAAAAAATCTAGTTTATTAGGCTAGGTATTTAGTCTTAATTATATAATTATGAATATATTTTACAGTAATTGAAATGTAAGTCTGCACATACTACTAACTCTTGAATATTAAATTTTACTTTCGTAATTTACTAGTTTATTTTTATTAATATTGACTGACAAAATCGAAACGCTTATATACTATTTAAGTTTTGTGATAACCAGTTTTCATGGGAATTTAAATGTTTCTGTTGTATATTACAATGAGTTCACTCATCTTTATTATATTTTTTTCTTTCTTTCATTTTTTTTACATATATTTTCATTTTTAAACAAACATGCATCATTTAGTCCATTTTCTCACACACACACATAACATCAAGGATGGGGCATAAAATAGAAGAAGAAACTATCTTCAGCTCAAGCCTAACACTAATTTCTCAGGTTGAGCACATGGAGCACAAAGAAAACTTTAAATTGAAGAACTTAAAATTCTCTGCAAATGGAAGCATGTAGAGATTTCAATATAGCAGGAAAGGATGAGGTACTACAATGAACAAGCCTAGTGTTAGCAGTATTCGCACAAAATTTGTGAAAAGACACACCACTTGGTGTGATATATATATATATATATATATATATATATATATATATATATATATATATATATATATATATATATATATATATATATATATATATATATATATATATATATATATATATATATAGGCCAGACTGCACTTTAACTTCGGTCGTTCAGGTTAAATAAGTCGAATAAGTTTTGTTAGATCATCACTTTCGTACACATTTGTTTTTTTTTTTTTTTTAATTTTTCAAATATTTTACAATTTTCATTACCTAAAATTCGACAAGGATTCCAAAAATGTTATCCTTTTTTACGTACGTTCAGTAGTTTTTGTAATATTTAAGTATGTTAAAGTTTAGTCTGACCATATATATATATATATATATATATATATATATATATATATATATATATATATATATATATATATATATATATATATATATATATATATATATATATATATATATATATATATATATATATATATATATATATAATCCTCTGGTGGGCAAAGGGCAAAGGCCAAAGGTCAAGTAATTTCCACCATAGTTGTGGAAATATCAAATTCCAAGTCCAATTAAGGGCTGCTGCGTCCCGATACACGGGACATTTGAAGGTGTGCATGTCAAAGGAAGTTGGGGAAAATAGATAAAGGGAGTGTGTTCCAGACTTTAACCAAGTCAGTACATGAAATATTGAATATAGCACTTGAAGTATGGGGTCAGAGAAAGGATGAAACTATGTAGAGTAATGTCGCACGAGCCCTTCTAGTGGAAGAGGTATGTGATGAGAGAATCTGGATAACAGTGTCCATTGTAATATAGATAAGTGACCTTACAATTTGATGGGCAGAAAGAGACTGCAAAAAGTTAGTGAGAGCAAAAGGAGGAGTAAGTGAAGAAGGAAGAATAGCTCTGAAAGTGTTTAAGGTGGAATTAGAGGCAAAGGTTTGAGTGAAGAGATCATCTTTAGTAAAAATGCAAAATAATAGTTGTGCTTTAGAAGGTACTAGAGGAGGGGAAGAGGAAAAAGCAAAGTTAGAGTTGACATTTCGAGGAAGAGAAACTAGAAGGATTATTGCAGTTTCGACGGGGAAATGAAGTGTTTGGTGTTACGGAAAAATAGATTTTGCACGATTCCAAATGAAATCAGAGACAAGGATAGATTCTAAAGGGAGAAGTTTAGAAATCAATGTTTTGTACCAACGAAAGATTCACCGAAATGCGGGAGTTCAGAGGACCAAGTGTCATTTAGAATAGAAAGATCACCCCCAAAACCATATTGTCGATCAGAGATGAGATTAGAAGAATTGAGATGTTTCCTTATCTTTCTGTTAAGGATATATTCGAAAACTTTAGAGAGAGCGGAGGTTAAAGAAATTGGACAATAATTAAAAGGTTGAGAGGGTCCTCAAATGCAACAGATTGATTTAGCTCACGATCCCAGCAAGAAGGAAACATTCATTTATTTTTTTTTATACACATCACTACCGCTCACGGGCAGAGCCCTATTCAAGGAGGGGGTGTCTTAATAATAAAAGGATAGAAAAAAATCGTACAAGCCCCACCTAACGCTAATTTCTCAGGTGATCATAGACGAGGGCTTTAAAGTGGGAAATGCAGAAGAGAGAGAATTCCACAAAACAGAGGTGGCTAGAAAGGAGGAGGCACCACAGCGGACGAGTCTAGAGTTGCTTATGTTCACACCAAATTCATGTACACACAATGCATCCCTTGTGCTAGAAGGACATCGTAGAGGTGTATGTATACAAGGGGTCAGTTCCCTCGAGCATTTGCCGCTGTAGTGCCTATAGAAAAGAGACAAGGCACCAACGTCAGGTCGCAGAGATAAAGAGTCAAGTGAATTAGAAAGAACGGAATAGATTGTCTTTTAGCTTTTGACTCAACCCTATCCAAAGACGGGTGAAACCTGAGCCACCCCATATATGAGAGCAGTACTCCATGCAAGGGCAGATTAGGCCCTTGTATAATTGAAGTATCTGCGAAGAAAAAAAAAACCATTGTGATGTAAGGTTTCCAAGACATTTTTTGTTTATGTAAAGACCAAGGATGTTTATATTGTCAACAGGAGAACCATCGAAAGAGATAAAAAAGTTAGGAGGTGTCTTTGAGAGGGAGATTTCGAGAAGTTGTTTTTAAAGAGTTTAATTTCACAAGGTTGAGACAACCTCACTGGGAAATTCTATCCAGATCTAGAATGGAATCGGAAAGATGAAAACGAGAGGCAAATCTAGATGCAAAGGAAGGAGCAGATTTGAAATGAATAGAAGAATGGAGGGTCGAGTCATCGGTTTATGAATGAACAGGTTTAGATGAACAGCTGAGAAGATTATTAATGAAAAGTTGGAATAGAGTAGGAGACAAGACAGAACACTGAGGAACACACCACTATTGACAGAAAAAGGAGAAGTCGCCACATCAGCTACAGCCGAAATAGAACTTGGAAAGAAAGCTAGACATGAGTAAGCAAAGAGAAGGAAGAAAACCAAAGGAGGAAAGCTTGGAAAGCAGTGGCGCATGCTATACCCGGTCAAACGCCTTAGATATGTCAAGCTCCGCTACACAAGTCTCCCCATATCCCCTAAAGGCAGAAGACCATAAATCTGTGAGATAGAAGAGTATATCACCAGTAGACCTCGAACGTCGAAAGTCATGCTGGCGATCAGAAAGAAGGGAGTTAGATTCCAGATGATCCAAAAAATGAGAGTTGAGAAGGGTTTCAAAGATCTTAGATAGAATACAAGTGAGAGCTATAGGGCGGTAGTTAGAAGGATCAGAGCGGCTACACTTCTTCGGAACAGGCTGGACCAATGCGCGCTTCCTACACTGAGGTAAAGTACTAGTATTGAGACAGAAAGAGAAAAGTTGAACAAGGGACGGAGCCAGCTCAGAAGAACACTCCCCTAAAACTCGAGGAGGAATGCCATCCGGGCCGTTTGCCTTCCTTACGTTCGTAGATCTCAGAAGGCCATGCACCTGATCAAATAGAAAGACAGACGAGTTAGTTAATAAAGGCAGTATACAAACTTAGAATCACAAGTTTTGAGAACCACCTAGGTCAGAGATATTCTTCAAAACCGTACGCCTTTATGATGTTGAGCTCAGAGAGAGTAGAAACGATGTCTTTAGAAGAAATTACAATATCGTGCATAAATGATTTGAAGGAGAAGGAATACCTTTGAAATTGTTTAAGGTGGAATTAGAGGCAAATGTTTGAGCGAAGAGATCAGTTTTAGCAGAGTGCAAAATAGGAGTTGTGCCATTAGAAGATACTATAGGAGGGGAAGAGGAAAAAGCAAAGTTAGAGTTGACATTTTGAGGAAGAGGAACCAGAAGGATTATTGCATTTTCGACGAAGAAATGAGTATTTGGTGTTACGGAGATAGATTTTGCATGATTTCAGATGTAATATAAGTTATATTTGTTCTGGAGTTTGAATATTTAATGCCAGAGAGAATCAACTTTTGGCAATGCGCTTGGCACACTTTGATTGATCCCTCCCACGGAAACAGTACTCATTCCATATAAAATCAGAAGTACAACCGGAAGTCAGACCACTTAACAGCACTGAACTGCAAGAAATGTCTCATTTCTTAGTTGGGAGATCGTTCTTGTGGAAGACTTGAGGTGACAAAACAAGAGACAGAAAAGAAGGGGATGAGATGACCCCAGAAGGTATAAAGAGTTTAACAGGGAAAGGAGAAGGTTAATTAAGAAAAGGTCAAGGGAGGGGGAGGAGGTTATAGTTTTCATTATCAATACTGCTAGGATTTCTGGTAGGGAGTTGCACCAACTGCTCAAAGTTGTTTTGAATAGAAAAGTTGTAAGGCATGTTCACCATCTGTATCATGAAAGCCATTGACAGTGGTGAACGTTGAAATCACCTAAAATGATGATTTCAGAGAAAGTAGTAGAAGAAAGAATGTGATATATTTTGGAGCTTAGATAAGCAAATAATATTTTATATTTAGTAAAATTAGGTGATAAATAGACAGAACAAATTAATTTAGTTGTAGAATGACAAGAAAGCTTAAACCATAAAGTAGAGAATTCAGAAGATTAAATTTCATATACTAGAGCAGACAATTCATCGTTGCACACATATGCTTAACATCCACCTTTGTTCTATTTTTGGATAGAGACAGTAGGATTTGCCGTCATAGTTCGGAAGCACTCTAGTTTCATTTAAGAAGAGAGGTGGTGTTCAACAAAGTGGAAATTATACAAGAGACTGAATATTACAGGAATCAGTAAAGAGAAGAAGACCGTGCCGGCGGCAAAGCCTTGTCGGCATCATCCCCATCACCGGAGGCCGCCATGCCAACTCTCAAGTGATGATTGGGTGAGGGGTGAATGAGGAGCATTGTTTGGATGCCACCCCTCCAAGTATCTCCGAGTAAGCTTTGTTTTGGCCATTTTTTTTCTTTTTGAAAAAGTAATGTTCGAGTAAGTGCTTGTAAATTTGTGGAGTACATGTGAAGAAATATTTTTTTGGTAGGAAGAGCATAGCTTGAGGATACACTACAGACCTTATGAGAAGGTGAAACGTGAAAAGGAACAAACCAAAGGACAACGGAGTTAAACTGAATGGTTTATTCCAATCTGATATTCACTGGTTATGCCAAGTGCGGTGTATTTGCGTTGCCTTGGACGGCGCTACGTCTTTATAATATATATATATATATATATATATATATATATATATATATATATATATATATATATATATATATATATATATATATATATATATATATATAGTAGTAGACTACAACTTTCCGCACGCAAGTTGATCTTTTATTTTCTACTTTTTCTAACTTGTGGAACGCCGACAAAATGTTGGCGAGTAAAATTTATTCTTCGACACTAAAAACATTCTCGTTTAAGGTATAACAACGTTTCTGGTTCCTGTACCTCACGTTCTTTGGCATTTTACGAAAAATATCACCCATCATTTCCACTTTCTTTTTCCCTTCCGACGGCAGTACTGGTATCTTGTATTCCCTTTTGTTAAGCTGAACTCTTCACTCAAACGTTTGCCTAGTACTTTTTAAAAGTATCTTTATTGTTGCTACTTTTAAAAGCGATGTAGTTTATCACCCCGTTGCTATTTTTTCGGCAAGTGTTGCTGTTACGATCCCCTTGCCTATATTGTTTTAAAATATCACTTTCCCACCTTCATATGTTTTTAATATCGATTTTTCTTTCAACGTTATCTTTGCTAGAAGGAACATATAGTTTATCTTACTAGATAGGATTCTAGGATGTAGTTTCTTCTGAGGAGCTTTCAGAGTTTCTTAACACCTCTCTATTTGCTCGCTCTATATAAAGTCTTTCTCTCCCGTACAAGTCATCGATTGCACATGTTGGGTGGTTCCATTTAAAACACCGCAAACTGAAAGGATGGACTTCAGCTTTTTGTCTTACTAACACTCTCTAAACCACTTTGCAAGAGAGCTGTTGAATCACGTACCTTATACTGTCGCCATTACAACGGACTCTGCTCTTCTGAAATCTTTGGTAGCATATCCTCAGGGTAGCTTGTGCGAGACCTCTTTTCCCAGTCTTAAAGTCCAATTCATTAGCCCCAGACTTAACCACTATATATATATATATATATATATATATATATATATATATATATATATATATATATATATATATATATATATATATATATATATATATATATATATATATATATATATATATATATATATATATATATATATATATATATATATATATATATATATATTTATTTTTAAGATTAAAGAAAGTATTCCCTTGTGTTTGCGGTCTTGCATCGTATATAAATACGAGTGTGTCGACTATGTGGGCCAAACTAGTCTACAACTGAAGATGCGAGCCTTCAAACACATGGGTATCTCCTTTCGTACTAATCTTCCTATTTCCCATCCGGAATATTCAGCTATCAGAGGTCACTCTAATCTCGCCAAACATCCCTATATCTCTCCAGAACTTTTCTATCCTTCAAAATGCTTCTAATGACGAAGAGCTAAAAATTTTGGAATCTTTATATATAAAAACAATTAAACCCTCCCTTAATACCCAAAATTACTCTCTCTCTTCTAATTGCTTGATCTGTCTTTTTGTCTCGTCTATATTTTCATCCCTCGTTTATATACGTCTCTATTTTTGTTAACATTTCTTTTATATATTAAAACTATTTTTGAATTTTTAAGCTTCACGTTTTCATTAATTATGAAAAAAAAAAAAAAAAAAAAAAAAAAAATTGTTCCAATGTTTTTTGTAATAAAATTTGTTCATTCTATTTTCAGCACTGAAGATGTATTGTAATAAATACGAAACGTTTGCTATAAAATGAATTTATATGTTTTCTTTGCAAGTTTATTCATATTATTAAAATTAGGTTCCCTAAGAACTTCTATTACTGATTATATATTATATATATATATATATATATATATATATATATATATATATATATATATATATATATATATATATATATATATATATATATATATATATATATATATATATATATATATATATATATATATATATATATATATATATATATATATATATATATATATATATATATATATATATATATATATATATATATATATATATATATATATATATATATATATATATATATTATATATATTTTTTTTTTTTTTTTTTTTTTTTTTTTTTTTTTTTTTTTTATTGTAAAAAAAAATTTTTTTTTTTCTTTTCATCAGACTTTGAAAAAGAAGAAACCCTACCAACACCAGTTTTTCAGTTTGGAGGAAAAGTGGGATCCGCTGTTACGAGCTTAATAATGAAAAAAATTTTACATAAATAATATTTATTTAAATACAACGTAATTACATAAAAAAAATATATTAGAAAAGAAATGAAACTTCAAGATCAAAAAGAAATATATTGGCTTATATATTATTAAAGTAATTTTATAAAGGTAATATACAATTGCTATTAATTTTTCATATTAAAAATTGTTTAAATAAACCGTAATATTAACTTCTTTGGTTTCATACCTAATGGAAATAACCTGAAAATGATAATAATGTGACACTCATTATAAAAACCTTACCTAAGACTAGCTTATGTATCTTTTTAGGAATTATTCCTGAATAGGGTTAAATATACAATCGAATGAAAATAAGCTCATAAAATGTGATAATAGTACATTAATAACAGCAAATGATGTTTTTCCTTCATAAAGCGAAGTAAAAGCTTCATTATCTAATTTATAAATGAAAATCTAAAACAATATTTAAATTTAGGAACAATAAAAATTAAGCAGCAGGCTGATTAAACATGGTGGAATTACCATTATCATCACGAGGCTTATTTTGTAATGGTTTGGAGGGTTGAGGTATGCGGGTAATCGAGGAAGCTCTGTGTGGGACTTCTGCATCATTCTTATAGCTGAAAGGAGCAACCACAGCTCTTCCACGTGATGGGTCATCATTCTCATCAACAACAATAAATGAACCTAAACGAGACAGTCTCTTTTCCTTTCCTTCGTCTGGGGTAACTGCGCTGGCAGCTCTCGGGGTGGCGGAAGGATGAGTTGCAGGTCGTGGACGAGGCGTTACTCGAGTAGGGCTCACTAGGCAATGAGGTCTAGAATCGACAGGAGTAGAAACTTCCGAAGGGGGAGAACTTCTTGTATCTCGTCCTTTTAAACGAGACAACTTCAATCCTAATCCCGTTCTTCCTTTACAACTTTGTCTTTCTTTTTCGAAAGTAGAGCTTCTGACCAAAGGTCTATTCGGGGGAAGTATTTCCTTACTGCAATTTTCTTTGTTTCCTGTAGTTGATGAAATCCAAACTTTATCATCTTTTTCTTTAGATGTTTTAGATGTTTGAGCTTTCTCAACTTTTTTCCACAAATTTGCAATGCGACTGGTAACATCTTTTTTAACTATTTTTGGAGCTCCTTTCCCTTGATCTAACCCCCATGATGCTATATCTTTGGCAGATGGTGGTTGAGCATCTCTAGTAAGACTTTCTGACTTAAGGGAATTTGCCTTATGTTTTCCACTCCAGTCACCTCCACAAGGAATATTGTTGGGTGCTGAATAAGACTGACTGGGTTGTACAGAATCCTTTCGAACTCTTCCTTTAGGTACTCTTTGAAGAAAGGTTTGATTTTTTGTCTTATCTACAGAGGTTTGCTGCTCAATATCATCTTTCGTGAAAGTATTTTGTCCTTTTGAAAGGGTGAAGAGTTTCCTTGGATTTTGCTTTTCCTGCTACTGAAAAAGATCTACTAGAATTTCCTAGTTTAGGACTAGACCCTGCACTACTTCCTGGAGAAGAGCCTTGTCTTGGACTATCCTCACTACTGCTTCCTCTTCCCTTATTATGCTGTCTAAGCGTAGATGCTCTTGTTGCACGAGGCTGTTTTGGTGAGGAGGATAAAGGTTTATTAGAGAGAGTACGTGAAGAGGTGTTTAAAGAATTTTTGTTTAGTTGCGATGAATTTACTTGGGGTTTTGTAGAACAAGGTACATGCCCTTGATGCCGACCACTTGAATATAATGTTTTTCTTTTACCACGAACTGCTTTTTCAGCAGCTTCTAACTCATCAGGACGAGTATACCCCTCTCCAGGTTTAACTATTCGTGGCCCCTTTGTTACAATTTCCTCTTGGGGTTCATCTTCCGTCAAAAACTGCAGCATTTCTTCATCCTCATTCGAAATGAGACTTAATGTTTCAATGTCAAGTATATTTTCTTCTGAAAAATCAGCTGCATCACTCGTAGTCATTGCCTCTCTAGTTTCATTCAAAGAACATATCACTATATTTGCATCCTGACTTAATACTTCCATTTGTGCCTGAGTTAAATTTAAATCTTCTCCATCGTGAAATTCTACAATTTCGTCGTGATTAGAGTCTTCTATTTTATGGCCAAAATCATTAACTGGAACTTCTATAGTTCGCGTTTGATATCTAGAAGGGTTTTCATTACGGCGTTGTTTAAAAGACTTTCTAGAATTTTGAGAGGGAATAAGATTTTCATTTTCATTTTGTATATTAAAAGTTTGCTCAAGCAAACCATTTGCGTCAAGGTCACTCACACCACTATCTACAGGAGTATCGCAAGAAATTGTTCTAGTTCTAAATCGATCAGAATCATCTGAACGACGCTGCTTTGCAGTCTTTTGCAACGTGGAGCCTTTTGATGAATCTGGTAGTTCCTTACTTGAATCCGGACTGGAACTCTCTCTAGTAAAGGTCTTATATCTATCTTTCAAAAGATCGTATCTAGAACTCTGTGTCACTTTAGGGGATCCTTTAGTAGATGGAGTAATTTTGTCTTCGTAATGGAGAATCTTGAGGAAGGTCAGGGTATATCTTGTGGAAGGTCGTCAATAGCTACTTCTGTGTCCGATGGAATGTCATCCGCTTGTTGAGGTCCAAGAGTTTCTTCCAAATCTGTTATCTCTTGGTAAGTAGAGGCTTCATCTCCAGCTGTTAACGTGAGAGAAGATGTTGCACCTTGAGCTTCCCTTTGAAGAAGACTTACGATTTGCTTTGCTGGTGCTGCAATTCCTGATAAGGCCTCTGACGCAATTGACATGCCGGTGCTTGGCGGGGATACTTTAGTAAGGTCTACAACTTCTGACGTTATAGACGCAACACTTATCATTGAGCTTTCCATATCGTCATCAACCAACGAAGGGGGAAATATATTATCTATATTTGAATGGCAAGAGCTAGCAAGGCTTGCCCCATCAGAGCCTTGATGGTTTAGGCAATCTTGATCGCCTAACGCTCGACGAACCATTTCGGGAAGTCTTTTCGTATGCCTACACTCCATTTTTTTTATTACGGCTTGTTTACATGTCTTTCCTTCATCTACACTGCTTGTAGATAAGGAAAGAAGACTTCCCATAGCTGAAGGAGGTTTAATTAGGTCGATACAAGCAGAAGAAATTGAAGCAGCACTAGCTGACATCAAGGAAACTTCATCACTTGATGCTTGTCTTCCAGAGTCCTTGGACACTTCTTTTGCAACTTTTAGAGCTTCCACTAACACAACATTTGACTCTGATATAGAAGTGTCTGAACGTAGTTCAAGGCTGCCAGAAGAAGGACTCGACTTCTCCATCATATTTTTTGATTCCTCTGGAGATGAATTTTTTTTTTCTTCAGATGTGGAAGGGTATCCCTGCTCACAATTTTGAACATCAGTTCTTAGACATTCTTCATTTGTCTTTTCTTCTTCAGTTGAAGTTTCATGCGACTCCAAAGTTCCCAAAGAGTTCCATTTTCGAGGGCTTTGCTTTTCACTTTCTTCACTTTCTGAGAACAACTTTTTACTCTCAGCATCTGATGCTGCCATATTTGGGCTGCTAGAATTCGTAAACTGATTCAAATGTAAATGATCCATGGGAATTCCGGGAATAAGTCTAGAAGAAACACCTCGACCAGAAACCTGAGGAATTCGTGAAGGAGAGCCTCTTGGCATTCCTTGATTTATGCATTTTCTAAGTAGAGCTTCTTCTCTGGGTGTTGTCGTCTCTGATTCAACAGATAAAGAACTTAGTGAGGAATTATGAGAATACATTATAGGAGTACCTTCAACACCATAAATTTTTGGGTTCTCTAATCTATTTTTACCAATACTTTCCATTCCGGAACTCAAAGACGAACGTCGAGAAAGATTTGAAGGAGTATTTTCAACCCCATAACGCTGAGGTATTTCTTGAGACGTATACGAACCAGTAAAACCTAATCCCTTGTCATTAATTCCTCTTGGTACACTACTCTTATAGACTTTTCCAGCAGAGAGATGTGGAGGGGTATCAACCGTTAGGTCACTCAGAGAAACTGCTGGAGAAAACTCAACTGGAGTACCTTCAACTGCATATGTTCTTACATCTTCTGTTGGGAACACCGAAGTTGTGGCTATACTTTTTTGATAATTCACTTGCGGACTGACAACTCCAACTTTAACTGCTGGAGAAACCCTTGCTACAGGAAGGGGCTGTTGGTGAGGAGATCTACGAGGAGATAGCAGCGGTCTATCTTTGGCACAGCTGTCTTTTGATCGCGGTTGGCTCACTTTCGACTGCAAATAGAGAATAAATGTAATATAATACACAGTGTGTACAGTATTTATTGTTTAAGAGAAAGAAAAAAAATAATATAAGACTACCTATTGAAGGGAGAAAAAACAGGAACCATACATAAATTATATGCAATAAAATTATGACTGACAAAGAGTATGCTCAAGAAAGTGTGAAATCTAAATAAAGTAATAGTTTCATTTAACTTTACAGTTGATGCATCATTTTATTATTAAAATATCAACAAAAGTGAGATTTAAAGAAAAAGTCATGGAGAGCTAACAGAAAATGATCATGATCGTTACCAAACCTGAAACCTAAAAAGAGACCGGCCAATAAAAATAAATATGACATACTTTTAAAATTTTAAAACTAGTTCTAAACCAGAAATGTCCAACTAGCCTCTTTATATATATATATATATATATATATATATATATATATATATATATATATATATATATATATATATATATATATATATATATATATATATATATATATATATATATATATATATATATTATATATATATATATATATATATATATATATATATATATATATATATATATATATATATATATATATATATATATATATATTCTATTATTATTATTTTACTATTACCAGCACTCTTCTTCACGCTATATTTATTATTTCCATTACTAGTATTAATAGCTCTCTTTTCCAATTATAAATTAATATTATTATTATAATTATTTCTACATTTTATGCCTATATATCTGGTCCTAATTCTGTCCATAAAGTATTTTTTTCCCCTCTTTAAAGAATATTTTGAAAAGCCGAAATTATTGCGACCAAATACATGCAGTCATTAAATCATTAAAAGAGGTAAAACTTTCTAGTAATTATTATTATTATTTTTGGTTATTATTATAATATTACTATTATAATTATTATTATTAATTTATGATTATTTTTATAATCAATTATTATTAGAATAGGTGTTATGAAATAAAGGAAAAAGACGTTTTAAAAAGAAACTTGACATTATAGTGTTTTATGCTTGTTAATTAATTGCAAATAATAATAATAATAATAATAATAATAATAATAGTAATAATAATAAAAAAAGAAGGAATTACAATAAATGTTCTTATCGTGTATTCAAATCATTTAAATAACTGCAAACTGTACAAGTAAGACAGTGACGCAGCAACACTTATTAATAACAAATTTTATTTATTATTAAAAAAATAAGTAAATGTTATCTAGTATCTATAAATTATTATAAACTTATTCTAAAAAGTTTATTGTAGTTAACTTGTTCCATAGAATTATGTAGTACTGTAGAGGTGAATAAAAAAAAAAGGAACCCACGAAAAAAAAAAAAAAGTTGGAATATGTGCCAGCCTTCAGCAATCTACTACAAAATCTTTCCCCCCTCCCCCCAAGAGGAATTTTTTTCTTTTTTCTTTAACTGATTTAATCAGACAATTCACTTATTTTATAATTACAGAAATTAATATCTTAATTTTCTTCAAAATTTAACTGTTGAGATTTCCAACGTCAAAAATAATTATTTTTATTTTTTTTTATTTTAATATTTATCTTAATGTAATACTAAAATTTAAATGACAGCACAAAACCATAAAATATTTTTAGAACTTATAATATAATAGAATTAACTCGTTTTCTTTAAAATTTAAATAGAGGTTTGCTCCCAACAAGGTATCGTATCTCTTTTGACGGGCCGATCATGAAAAAATTTCAAACTAAATAAATATTGAACGAACTGTAAAAAATGATTTTCCTTTTAAATTTACAAAACTTTCATCTCTTATAAAAATAACTAATCTTATTTAATTATTTTATCAGTCGCATTTTCGTCATTTTTATAAAAAAAAAATTAAAATAGCTTGTATTTTTTTAAAAAATTATAATTTAAATAACTTATTACGGTAATTATATTTAATTATTTACTATACTTACTTATTATTACTTAGGCGAATAAGCTTACTAATAAAAAAACTTATAGATGCTTTGAGAAACTGTACTTGCTACTAGGACAACTATTGATCCTTTGCTTCCGAATATGAGTTCAATTTGTACTGGGACCGATACTCGGTAATTTAAAAATTTTTGAAATAGTAAAACTGATATTAAATGTGTATTTTCTTTTTTAAATAATTCAATCTAAATGAAACATTAATAAGATTTAAGAAAAATCAACTTTTATTAAATCTTATTTTTCTCCTATAAACTAAAAACATTCAGAAACTTTAAAAGAAAAATGTTGATTCGTCGTGTATATCATTTAGGTCGCATTAAAATTTAATCCTTTTGTTTTGAAATATAATCGCTAATAATTTAAAATAATAAAACAATCTGCATGAATATAAAGCAATCTGTTAAGAGTTTTAAAGAGTAATATTAAGTAATAAAAATATAAAACAATGAATTATTTAAAAAAACTGAAAAATTAATAAAAAATTGGAAAATTCATTTCAAATTACATTTTGATATTAGCGAATTAAAACTATAAATATTTTAATAATAACCAGTAATGACAGAAAATTTGTGTCAATATCTTTGGAAAATTTTGGTATTTTAACACCTCTAAATTAGGTTACGACAACTCATGAAAAGAAATGTAATAAAAATCTGTTATCAAAGAACTTAAATAGAGTTTTATCCTTGAACTTAAATAGAGTTTTATCCCTGAATTTTAATTTTAACTAATCCTACTACTAATAATTATAACTTTACATACTTTTGGCATGCCAGAGCGAATACACTTTTCTAAGAGTCGCTTCCCTTCAATACTCTCTTCAGACCTTAAAGATTCATTGTGGGAGGACGATCCTTTGCCATTAGAGCTCGTTCCAGGAATCGAGAGCTGAGAAAGATCTGAATGACTTCCAGCATGAGAGATATTGGCTGGTGTGTCTTCAGTACAATAGCCACATACACTGTCATTTCCTGGCCAATTTCCACCCACATCCTTTCATATATATATATATATATATATATATATATATATATATATATATATATATATATATATATATATATATATATATATATATATATATATAATATATAACATCTGGTGGATAAAAGACAGAGGCCCACTAATAAAACTTTCACCAAAGTTAGGAAAAAAAAAAAAAAAAAGATATCTGGTCAAGTTAAAGGCCGACATGTCCCGATACACGGCGTTTGAAGGTGTTGAAGTCATAAGAAGTTAGGGAAATAAAAATATGTAAGATTGCGCATAGCGGTTAAGTCTGGGGTCTGAGAGTTGGAAAGAGATAGGAGTGTGTGCAGAAAGGAGTGTTGCACTAGCCCTTTTCAATTCAATGGGCTACGGGAGAGTTCATAAGAGCGGCGTCCACTGTAATAGCAATAGCATAGAGAAAGTGACGCAACAAAGTTTGACGCAACAATTTGATGGGCAGAAAGAGACTGCAGAGAAATAGTGAGGGTGAAGGAGTTGTTAATTAAGACGAAAAATCCTAGACTCTACCTTTTCATAAAACTGTATGAATGGAACCACCCCAGATGTGTGATGCATACACCATACAGGAGCAAACAACACTCCTATAAAGAACAAACAACTGGAGTTAAGTGAAAAAATTCTGAAGGCGCCTAAGAACACTTAACCTCTTTGAAGCTTGTTTAGAAAGAAAAGTAATGTGATCTTTCCAAGAAAGATTACGAGAAAATATAAACATCAAGAATATTAAGGAGAGATGAAGGTTTGTTTGAGTTGTGTTTTCCAAAAAGATTGCATATTTGTGTGGAAGATTGTTTCGAGTAGAGAGATATGGGAGCTGAGTTTTAAAGGCTTTGAAAATGACCATGTTTTCTCAGCTTCCAATTTGAAATACGAGATAGATCAGAGGTCAGTTGCTCCAGGGCTACTGTCCTTACGTCTACTAAATGCTATCTTTCAAACTGAAAGAAGTAATAAGAGGTGGAGTCATAGGCATCGGAGTGGGTAGGAGATGAAGTAACAGAGAGAAGGTCATTAATGAAAAGTAGAAAAAGTGTTGGGGATAGGAGAGATCCTTGAGGAACACCACTATTAATAGACTGAAAGAATGAATGGTGTCTGTCAACAACAACTGTTATGGAACGACCAGAAAGGAAATCGAAAAGAAGGATATATTCCGAAAGATGAAAGTTTGGAAATCAAAGCTTTGTGCCAGACTCTATCGAAAGTATATATATATATATATATATATATATATATATATATATATATATATATATATATATATATATATATATATATATATATATATATATATATATATATATATATATATATATATATATATATATATATATATATATATAGTGCCGTTTGAAATTAATTATCCAAAAAATATAAAAAACCATTTTCTGTAAAAAATTATTATTTAAAGAATAACTTATGTATAATTTTGTTTTTAAAAAATAGTTAAAATCAAGTAATAAATAAAAATAAAGTTTCTTTTTGTTATAAAAATAATTATTATTTATGTATAAAAATATAAACTATTAATTTAAAAAGAAAAACATTTAAAATATAATGTAAATTACATGTATTACTATATCAAATTCTTAATATACTTTTACCCGCTCTTTTTACTCTATGTTCCCTCCAAAAAAAATAATTTTCCCGAGAAACCTCGAAGGTAAAACCATTTTAAAATACTATTATAAAATGTAAAATATATTTCTTTTATATTATATTATATTTGCAATTAAAAAATGTTTGTGTTAAAAATTTCAATTTTAATATATTTTAGTATGTAATAATTAAATATATATATATATATATATATATATATATATATATATATATATATATATATATATATATATATATTATATATATATATATATATCATCTTCATCATCACCGTCCAGACCGGTAGGCTGGCGCCTGTCGGGTGCTACACTTCCAAAATCTCTTGATTCTGTCTTGTAGCATTGGTGTTTCGAGTGTTGTGTCTTTTTACGTAGCCGGCTTACTAGGCCTGTCGCTACATATAATATATATAATATATATATATATATATATATATATATATATATATATATATATATATATATATATATATATATATATATATATATATATATATATATTATTTCTGCTTTAATTGATAAAATTTTGTATATTATTTCAATATGAATTTATAAAACTTTAATAATAATAAGGTTGTAAAATATTTTTGCTAAAAAAAGAAGAAACCAACAATAAAACTGAAAAAACAAATAATTTGTTAATTGATCCTTTTTCATTTTTAGATAATTTCAAAAGGTAATTAGCAAATATTGTAAATTCACTTTTATCCAAGAAGCCGAAGAAGAAACCACCACTACCAAGAAGAAAAGGCATCCCAAGCAGAGGCAGCTCCTACGGCAGCAGAAAAAGACGTCCCAGAAGAAGAATAAGTTCCAACGCCTCTGCTCCCGAAAGGAGACCCAGTTTGGCAGACCATTTGCCCTCAACTGTGGTTCCTCCTTTGAAGTAGCTTTCCATCCGAGGCAACAGACAGTCCACAGACGCTCCAAAGAAAAATGGTGGCTACCACACGCCTACCAGTCGGCATTCCACAAGTGGAAATTGAAAACACCCAGCCTCCTGATCTATCCCCCTTCGCGCTACAAAAAGTATAGGGACCTCCTGCACCACATAATTGGTGACTCCTACATAAGTGGTTACCTAAATAGGTCCCTATATATATATATATATATATATATATATATATATATATATATATATATATATATATATATATATATATATATATATATATATATATATATATATATATATATATATATTATACAATGCACATTTTCACACAGAATAATGATGTATGACAACTTCAGAAGCATTCATTTAGATTAAATACAATTGTTAACGGAAAGAAATTACAAATATATGTAAATGTTCCCAACCCCCAACAAGGTACTGCATCTTTTTTGATGGGCCGATGATGTAAAAATTTCAAACTATATATTGAGCGAAACTGTAAAAAAGATTTTCATTTTTAAGTTTCCAAAACTTATGCATCTTTTCTAAAAATAACTAATCTTATTTAATTATTTTAAATAAAATGATGAAAAGTAATTTTGAAATTACCATTTTCCTGTAAATAATTCAGCATTTTTCAAAAGAATACTCTAACAATCCTTCAGAAGTTTCGTCCCTTCTATACAAATTTCATTACCATCTCTTGTAATTTCCAGATTGCTATTTCTTCAATGGTTAAGATTGTTCTACTTATCTCCTAATCATTCTGTATTCAAACCAAACTTATCCATACCATGTTCAAATCAATAATAATAAAATTTAGAAATTGTATGTATTTCCCTTCTACGGATCTAAAAATTATTTTCTGTTCTGAGTTAATTTTCTTTGAGATGATTCTGGAGAACAATTTACAAATAAAATAAAATAAATAGGTTGTATTTCTTTGCCAACGCGTTTCATCCACAAACTTGGGACATCTTGAAATTATAGCAGTGAATGAATTTACATAAACAAATTACAAAATAAAATACAATAATTTTGATAAAATATTTCACATATTAAGTTTAAGGGACATAACATTGAATTTTATGTTAATATCGGGCCTATAAACTGAAAAAATTGTCCTACCGAATCGTTGGGACAAGTGGCAAAAATGTTGCAGTAAAATTTTCAGTAGAGAAAAGACAGTTGGTATAAGAAAATCGATTTACCGATTTATTTTATAATAAGAAAATAATTGAAAAAATTTGTTTTTGACATTTTTGACACTTGTCAAAATGATTTGTTAGGACAATTTTTGGAGTGTACCTTTTAATGTAAAAAGCTTCTTCAATTTTTAACTTTTGGAATACTTTTTTTTTTTTTAAATAATCTCATCTTTTTAATTTTTAATTATTTATTTATTTATATTAAATATTTATATTATTTTAAATAAATATATTTTTATTTCAAATTTATTTGTTAATATTTTAATTTTATTTTCCTAATTTTTTATAATTTCTCCTACTCGCGACCTACTTCAGCCCTCGGCGTATGCTGTTCCACCTTAGCTTGGGTGACGGTCCTTGGTAACTGACGTGACTGTCAGTGAGTGGTTAAGTGTTGAACTTTGACTGAAAGGTATATAGTCGATGCTAGCTTATTTTTTTTTAGTTCAAAAGTTAAAAATTACAGAGACGTTTTATATTACAAGCTATAGGCAGTAAGTGCTTCTTAAAATAAATTAAGATTTAAAAACTTCAATCAACTATAGTATATATATATATATATATATATATATATATATATATATATATATATATATATATATATATATATATATATATATATATATATATATATATATATATATATATATATATATATATATATATATCCAGCACCTATCCTATGAAAAAAAAAATATTCACATGAGACGGAAGTGAGGATCGAAGACGAATGGATTAGGGGCTCGGTTAAATATGCTTTTGAGCAAAGACTGGTCAGGCATACTCTGGTCTGATGGTTCAATGTCTGTTCATATTGCACAGATTTCCTGACGGCAAGGATTGTGCTTCAAAGTAGCTGAGTGGTGAGGGTGGAAGCGTTTATGAGAAGCAAAAATATGAAAATGTTTTTTCCCCCCCAAGAGCCGCTGTTTAGTAAGGATATATATATAATGGGTGGCCGAGTGTCTGTGTTCTACAGTAGAATTGAAACCCAACAGGTTCAGATAACCTTTAATGGGAAGAATTTTCCTTTCTGATTCGAGATAAATAATTGGTGAAGTAGGTAAGCATCTTGTAATTGACTTATTTTGTAATGTTACAATTTTTATTGTAATTAGATTGAGATATGCCAGAGCATATGGTGAGCTGGCGTAGTTGAAGAGGAATCTTATGTATTGTCTGAAGACATTGCGAGTTTCTTTCTGCTAATCGAACTTGGTGCCTGTAAGAGTTTTATGGCACTTATTTTTCTCTGATTGGATTGGAGGTGTTGTTGTCTGTGTCGGGATAAATGTCATTTGAGTGAAATATATAATCGATATTATTGTTGGGGTTTAACTGAAAAGGAGGGTGCTGTTGACAAGCTTTCATGTAGGGTAAGTGTTATTTTCTCGACTGTTGTATTTTAAATGTGGTAATTGGGGACTTTCATGGGAGGCGGCCATATTATTTTGAGCGAGTCAATGTTCAAGATGTAAAGATGGATACTTCGGGTAAAAACGTATGGTCGGTGCTTGTTAAGAGATGGTCAAGTCACTTGCACAAATGCTGATTTTCAAAGTGGAAATAGTGGAAGTGGGCATATTGTCTTATTTATTGTAATGTAATAATAGAAATCAGAAAAAGCAGTTGATGTGGTACCCAGACATATTTTAATTGACAAAATTCTAGATACTTAAATCTTCGTAAATGACGACAAAATTTATTGTCATCTTCATTTCCAATAGAACAACACTAGTAATGTAATAAAACTAGTCATTCAAGACTGCAAGAAAGGAAGTGGATCTACGATTGAAACCAGTTAGAATGTGTTAAGATAATTCAGTATGAGTAGGTCTGAAAAATTGTTAGGTGTTTGAATCAGTAAGGCTGTGTTGATTTTTAGGAGAATCCTTTTTTGAATACTATGACATTGTGGATAGAAGAGATATGGGTCGGTTCTTTGGAAGAATTTTTTCTAGTTTGAGGAATGGGATGATGTGTACCCATTTCCGTAGTGAGGGTTGGTGTTTTGGAACTAAGCAGTAAGAGCCTTATGGCCTAGGTGTTTAAGATTTATATTAAAAATGTGATCAAGACAGTATTGAAATATATATATATTTTACAGGAAGCCACCACTCACGGGTAGAGCCCTTTTCAAGGAGGGGGCACACACATAGGGACAAAACACATGCAAACGCACAGCCCGCAGGTGGGCGCAGACGGAAGCCTTGAAGAGTGGAAAATTAAATACAGGAGGAAAAATAGAAGATGGTAGAGAATTCCACAGAATAGAGGTGGCTGGAAAGGAGGAGGTAACACAACGGGCTAGCCTAGGATTTCCTACGTCCACACAAAATTGGTGCGCAAGCAGGGCACCCCTTGTGCAACGAGGACGACGCAAATTTAACATGCGAGAAGCCAATTCCCTCGAGCACCTGTAGAAAAGAGATAGGGCGCCAACCTCACGTCGAAGAGATAGGGGGTCAAGAAAGTTTGAAAGTAGGGGACAGTTTATTCTTTTATGTTTTATTATTATATATATATATATATATATATATATATATATATATATATATATATATATATATATATATATATATATATATATATATATTATATATATATATATATATATATATATATATATATATATATCTTTATTTCTAGTTCTCATGATACAGCTGGTGAACGTGCCTTCCTTTTCGCTATCCAAAACGACCTTGAGCAGTTGGTGCAGCTCCCTACTCGTATCCCTTATCGTCTTGGATATGAACCCAACATTCTAGACCTTTTTCTAACTTCTAATCCTTCTCCTTATACTGTTAAACTCTTTCCTCCTCTGGGTTCCTCCGATCACCTTCTTATCTCTGTATCCTCTTCTATCTCTTCAAGTCTTCCGCAGGAAAGACCCCCCTTCTACGAAAAGGAAACGTTTGTGGCACTTCGGTGCCGCAAGCTGGTCGGACTTGCGGTCGTACTTCTTTGATTTCCCGTGGAATGATTATTGCTTCCGTGGGAGGAGTCCCTCGGAGTGTGCAGAACGCATTACCGAGGTGATTCTCTCTGGCATGGAGGCATACATTCCATATTCTTTCCCTTCTACTAAACCTAACAAACCTTGGTTTAACTCTGCTTGTTCTCGCGCTATCCGCCGCAGGGATGCTGCCTTCAGGGATTACCGTCGTCTTCAAACTCCAGAAACTCACGCTACTTATATTTCATCCCGGAATCGTGCAAAATCTATCCTTCGTAACACTAAAAACTCCTTTCTCCGTAGAAAATGCAATAATCTTTCTGGTTCCTCTTCTTCACGTTCTTTCTGGCATTTTGCAAAAAATGTCAACTCTAACTTTGCTTCTTCCTCTTTCCCTCCTTTAATAGCTTACGACAGCACAACTGCTGTTTTACCTTCTTCTAAAGCAGAACTCTTTGCTCAAACTTTTGCCTCTAATTCAACCTTATACGATTCCGGAACTATTCCTCCTCCTTCAACCCCCTCTAACTCAACTATGCCTAAAATTAGAATTTCTTCTAAAGATGTTATTTCTGCTCTCTCTGAGCTTAATACCAAGAAGGCGTACGGTCCTGATGGTATTCCTCCCGTGGTTCTCAAAACTTGTGCTTCCGAGCTTACACCGTGCCTCGGTAAACTATTTCGTCTTTGTCTCTCTACTTCAACCTTCCCTTCTTGCTGGAAACGTGCGCTCATTCAACCTGTGCCGAAGAAGGGGGACCCCTCTCAAACATCCAACTACCGTCCTATTTCTTTGACCTCCGTTCTCTCTAAAGTTTTCGAATCTATCCTTAACAGGAAGATTTGGAAACAATCTCAATTCTTCTAATCTATCTATTAACAGTGGTGTTCCTCAGGGTTCTGTCCTATCACCTAACACTTTTTCTACTTTTCATTAATGACCTTCTCTCTATCACCTCATCTCCTATCCACTCCTATGCTGATGACACCACCCTTCATTATTCCTTCCAGTTTGAAAAACGTCCCACCCAACAGCAGTTGATAGACTCGAGAAGGGTAGCCTTGGAGCAACTAACCTCTGATCTTTCTCGTATTTCAAATTGGGGCAGAGAAAACATGGTTGTTTTCAATGCCTCAAAAACTCAATTCCTTCATCTCTCCACTCGACACAATCTTCCACACAACTATGATATCTTCTTCGAAAACACACAACTCAAGCCTTCATCTGTTCTTAATATTCTTGGTGTTTCTTTTTCTCGTGATCTTTCTTGAAAGATCACATTACTTCTCTTTCTAAACAAGCTTCTAAGAGGTTGGGTGTTCTGAGGTGCCTTCAGAATTACTTCACGCCACCCCAGTTGCTTGCTCTGTATAGGGGTGTTGTTCGCCCCTGTATGGAGTATGCATCGCACATCTGGGGTGGTTCCACACATACAGCTCTCCTAGAGAAGGTGGAGTCAAGGGCATTTCGTCTCATCAACTCTCCTGCTCTTACTAACTCTCTTCAATCTCTTTCTGCCCGTCGAATTGTTGCGTCACTCTCTCTTTACTATCGCTATTACAACGGACACTGCTCTTCTGAACTCTCTCGTCGCATACCTCCTCCATTGAGAAGAGCTCGTGCGACACGCCTTTCTACACATTCTCATCCTTTCTCTGTCCAACTCTCCGACCCCAGACTTAACCGCTATGCTCAGTCTTACATATACTCTACTGGTAAAGTCTGGAACACACTCCCTTCATCTGTTTTCCCAACTTCCTTTGACTTGCATACTTTCAAACGCCGTGTATCTGGACACGTCGGCCACCATCGACCATGATAATAGATCTTTCCCAACTCCGGTGGAATTTGGTAGGCCTCTGGCCTTTGCCCACCGGAGGAAACATAAAAAAAAAAAAAAAATATATATATATATATATATATATATATAATATATAATATATATATATATATATATATATTATATATATATATATATATATATATATATATATATATATATATATATATTAATTTTTACGGTTTAATTAATTAAATTAAATTTATAATAATGTAAATAGTAGTGTTCTTAATTAATTAATGTATAAATGGAATTAACAATAATATTAATTGACTCAGTGGAAATGGAAGTTTGATCAAGATAGTTTGGTAATGGTGTTGAGGCCAGTTTTGTGGATACTTCATTAAAGTTTAAGGCGCTTGAGAAATTTCTTTATTGGAGCCCTTCAATTATTATATAAATTCACAATATATACTATATAAGAATATACAGTATATAAAAAATTGTGAAATATAAAGCCCTACATTTATTTATCATTATTACTCTATACTTCTTAAAGGCTGCCAATAAGTAAACCCGAATAAACTTCACTAAGTGTAAAATATATTTTATGAGATATGAAAAAGTTTTATTTCAGCAATGTAGCACTTTACTACTCAGGATTTTACTGTAAAAAATTATTCGCTTAACCTCAGTTTTAACTCATACTTGAGTTTTTGGTTAATAAAAATATTTGCAGAAAATTATACAATAAAAATGTAATATAAGTTCAGGCACATCTTACTTACTGCTAGACTAATGTGTTTGAGTCCTGAATTAGGTCCATCACCATTTTCATTGTGAGCAAGAAAATGGTTATGCAGTTTAAGAGGATATTTAGGAATCAAATAAGGAAGTTTGAAATTTTGCCTACCTTTTGATTTGTCGGTGACAAGAAATTAAGAGACTGAACCGTCACTTGTAAATTTGGAGTTTGAATTGGAATAGCAGAGCTCATTCCTTTGAGACCAGGAGGAGGAGGTGGTGGTGGTGGCGGTAAAAGAATTGCTGTACGATTGGAAGAGGCTACTCGTGGGGCTGTCACAGGGGAAACCATCGGAGCCTTATTTGTTGCTGCTGATTTTCTGCAATAAAACAGATAATATATCAAGTTACAAAGTGATTTTTTTGCACAATGAAACTTATTAATATTAAATATATCAATAAAAACAAACCCATATAACACAATATACAAATTCACATACTTTGAGGAAGGCATGCCCGACTTTATGACCGCCTCTAATCTGATTTTATCTTCGGTCTCATCTGTGTCTTCTCTCTGGGGAGGTCCAGCTGAAGAAGTTCGAGACGGAAGAGCTTTTCTTCGCTCTGGATCTTGACTCCTTGTATGAGGCCTTGGAATTGAAGAACGTACCGGGTCTCGACTAGGGCGAGTGTGTGGAGAAATGGACTGGTGGTTCTGGGAGCCGTCACTCGCAGTGGTAGTAGTGGTAGCGGTACTACTGTCTTTACCATCACCACGAGACCGAAGCTAAAATGTTAAAAATAATAATAATAAAAAATCAAAAAATTTCGGTTCAGGTAAAAGGAAAAACTTTACAAAAAAAAAAAAAAAAAAAAAAAAAAATACAAATATATATTTTTAAAATTTTTTGCTTTCTTTTTAACTAAAAAGAGTTTCTGGGATGACGAATTCGTCCTATGAGCCCAAATTTTGTTTCAAACATTCTAAATTCATAAAAAAGTAAATATCTTTTTATACACGAAATGTACATCAAAACCTATCCAATCTATTTAGTTTACATATTGATACATAGCAGCAGCAGCAAAAAAAAAAAGTTTTAATAGTACTAAGTATAATACTAATAATAATAAGAAAATTAATAATAATACTAAAAAATTAAAATGAAATCAAACAATAATGATCATTACGATTATAATAATAACAATCACTACCATCACCATCATTATCACTATTAATTGTAACTAATACTTAAAGAAGTTACGTATATAAATACTCTTTAGTAGTGATGGGAGGATACCAAAAAAATTTACGATTCCGATGTCCATTATCTCACTACTGTTAACGAATAAGAATATGCTTTTTAAAACCCTGTAATATAATTCAGTTTTTATATTAGACACAATTCCATAAAATGAAGTTTACAGAAATACAGTACATACCTTAGTTCAAACACTTCCTTTCTATTTAGTTACATTTTATAAAACTATAATTATCATTTATGTTAATATTATAAAGTACTATCGCAAATAAAATCGGAGAAAAGTTATAAAACAGTAAAGACTAAAACTTTATTTTATTGAAAGAATGTAAAAGAGTAACATGTTTCCTTTTTTTAAAAAACTGAAAAATTGTGGTTAATAACCATTAACCACAATACATCTTATAACTGAAAGCTAAATTTTGAAAATACTATATATTCTCCATGTACTACTCAAAATTTTGTTTTGGGGAACGGGGGTGACTCTCGCTATTTTCAGGTCAGTTGGGTAATGACCTAATGCTAGTGACTTATTATAGAGGGTGGCTAATATAGGCGAAATTTCTTTACAGTACTTGTAAATCCAGTTTGGTATGCTATGTTTTTAAACTATTTATGACACATTCAACATTGGATAGTGATATGTTTTCAAATGCAAAACTCTGCACTTCGTACGGTCTTATATATTCAGCAAACGACACTTCAGCCTGGGAGATATCCTTTGCTAATTTTGTAGCTATGGTAGTGAAGTAGGAGTTCAGTTCGTCAACTATATGCTGTATATTTGTCATTACTTTGTTATCGATTTACAACGGGGGTTGATTTGGGTCTGTTTAAATTTATCTGCAAAGAAGTCAGCTTTGGCTTCCTTATCAGCTTTTTCAGACTTGAAGAATACTCCGTGTATAGACTCAAGAATGGTACCTGTCTTAGCCACTCTTATACAATTTATGCTTCTGTCTTATTGAGGTTAGCAAGGTTTTTGTTAACCGCTTATTCATTATTCTTTTCTCAGTGTTATATATATATATATATATATATATATATATATATATATATATATATATATATATATATATATATATATATATATATATATATATATATATATATATATATATATATATATATATATATATATATATATAGTAGTTTGGGAAAGTTTTTATCATAAGTATCATATAGGATGAAGCCAAAATTTTTAAACTGTTCATCTATTGGGAGATTTAACTTTTAATGAAGGAAAAGTCTGTATTTCTTATTTGGCAAAGAAAAGCTTGTTAACGATCTTCCAAGACAAGGCTATATCCCACCACTCTCTGCTCTTGTGGAACAGTCCTGTGATTGAAGTGTTAAGACGCAAAGGTTGTGGTCAGAAAAATCAGTACATAACGTAGGATTTTGTATGGTCACGATTATATGACCACATGTGGTCAATTGTTGTAGAGTTTTTGTTCTCATTTGGCCTTGTGATACTTGTAATATAGTTCACAAAACCATTTGATGTCATGGTGTCAATTAGCAACTTTTTTTCACAATAATAATAATAATAATAAAAATAGATTGTCTTTTTGAAGAAAAGTAAAAATATAAGTTCCTGTTTAAAATTAAAATATTGCTTTATGAAAGCTTAATATTTTGGCAGAAAAATTTATAAGATTACTAACATACATGTTCTAATTAGCAGCTCAAAAAATAAACTGCTAAGATACCGCCTTCAAGATTAAAAACAAAATTGTGGCATTTTTTTCCATCCTCATTTACAATACAGTTGAAAACTTACTGGAAAATCTTCTTCATCGAAAGTCAAAGAAGATAGAGATGTTCCATGAGAAAATTCCATAGGAGTTCCTTCGTCATGAAAGGCCTTTGATGAGTCATGAAATACTCCAGTGCTTCTACCTGCAATACATATACATGTCAGTTAGCTAGAAGAGTCGAAAAGGAAAAAAAAATATTTCCAATTACCTTCTATTATTGTCAATAAAAAAGTAAATAATCAATAAAGTGATAATGCCGAATCCAGCCATAATGTACCCCTGGTTGAAGACTATTCTGAATTTAAATCACCAAAGTAGACTATTATTCCTGATAAAGGATATCTTTTCAGCCTCTAGGGGCTTAAATATATGCAACAAGTCAGGAGTATGATAGTATGAATATTAAAAAAAAAATTTTTTTTTTTTACTTAAACTACATGCAATTATTATTGCATATAATAACCAACATAGTAAACTTAGGTTATGTAATGATACTGATATAAACAAACTTAGATAACGTCTACCTTTTACTCTCGTAAAATTATTAAAATAATTTTAAAAGAGAACTAAAGTTTTACTTTACTTTCACCAAGTTTGATCGGAAATTCATAATGGGAATTCGAGACAAATTACTTTGTCTGGAGAAGCATAATAATATGAAAAAAAAAAAAAACCATACCTGCAGGAGGATGTATAAGTTTTTGAACTTGTAAATGAGGAGCCCCAGACTGGATGTGTCGCACTCTTTTGGGGCTTGAAGGAACTGTTTGGCTAGGTGAATCTGGTAGTTCACTTGGAGATATTATTCCACTTGCCATTCGGCTGATAAAATAAATATATAAATAAATAAGTTATAATTATTTCATTCTAAATTTCAAACATTTATTCAATAATAGAAAAAAAAAACCCAACACGCACACACAAACACAAACATTCGACATGAAAACACAACGACTTTTTATCTCCATTGCTATGAATATTTTAATTACTTAAGTTCTTTATAAATTATTAAGAACAATTATTCGAAAAATGACTTACAGGAAGTACAATTTTGTGCTGATTAAGCCCCACAATTAATACGAATATTAGCAATATTCCAAAATAAAAATAGTAAGGATTACTATTACTAGTAATAATTTTCAATAATAAAAATAATATGATTATTCACAAAGAATATTTACCAGTTAAATCAGGTACGTATCTACAATGATGCAATATCTGATTACATATAATAATTTTACAATAATAATGATATTAGTAAATGTAGATTGGAAAATAAAAAAAATAATTAAAAGAAATTGAGAGAGAAGGATGAAGAAAACGAGCGCATGCATATGAGCAAAAATTCTCCTCCTAAAAAATTTAAATACTAAGGAGCAAACATTATATAGCGCACTAAAATAAGTTTATATTGCAAAACATAAAATTTGCTTAAAAAACAAAATCATGTTAATATTTATTAGTTACTACTGCAATAATTAATTTTTGTAAACTTTTCGTGCGACTTAGAAGGAGCACAGTTTAGGGATAATACTAAGCAGTAACATAAACGAAACTTTTATTTAAAAATTTAAAACTGAATTATTTTTACCTGTATTTATATTCAATGCAAATCCAATTGCTCCAAAATACAAGTATATATGCAATATAACTTAGATCTAACAGTAAAAATATCATCTTGGAAGTGCGTTTTTTAGAAATCCTCAATATTATCACAGTGTTGTTCTTTACTACACGAGTACACAAATACACAAACGCGTGCGCGCACACACACACATACAAGTGAAAAAATTTAATTTCTTTACCTGAAATCGGAAACAACTGAACTATGATCATCGTGAATTGACTGAATGTCAAAACTACTTAAGGAACTCACGGAGGTTGCTCTCGAAAACATCAACGGAGTTTGGTCGCAAATTTGAGTATGACCTTCGCAAAATAAATAAATAAATAAATAAATAACAATACTAAGGACTGACGAAATTTGCTTTGGTTTCCAACAATAGTTGGAAAACAAGGGATGCTGACTGTAACATTTCCATAAAATGAAAAATTACTATTTCGAACAGCAAAATATATTACTAAATTTAAAGGATAAATAAATAATGAGGAACATACCGTCAGGTTGAGAGTGACCACCTTCAAGGGCTGGAAGAGTCTCGTCAGAGTGATACTGATCATGGGCTTTAGCAACTTCGTCTGAAGAACCTTTATTTGAAGACAATCCAGCTTTTTCAATTTCTTCATTTGCATCAACTTCATGAAGCTCACTAACAAATAGTAAAAGTAAAATTAATAATAATAATAATAATAATAATAATAATAATAATAATAATAATAAAAAATAAAAAAAAAAAAAAAAAAAAAAAAGTTATATATATATATATATATATATATATATATATATATATATATATATATATATATATATATATATATATATATATATATATATATATATATATATATATATATATATATATATATGAGCAGAATACTTTTTAGGAAAATTTTAGGGAGAGAAGTATAATGTTCTGGAGTGAGGAGAAGGAGAGAAGAGCAGGGGAGGGAATGAAGGGGGAGGATGGTGAGCTAATGCAAGGAGAGAAAGATGTTGGAGGAAATACTTTAGTGAATTATTGAATGGAAACAGTGATTCGAGAAAGGGGGGGTAAGGAATAACGGGGAAGGGAGAGGAGTATTAGTAGAGAGGAGGTGGAAATAGCAGCAGGAAAGGTGAAAAAGGGAAAGTCCGCAGAGATGGATAGTATTTATGGGGAAATGATAAAGAGAAGGAGCTGGAAATTTGGTTAGCTGGATGGTTAGACTGTTTGTGTGTTGGGAAGAAGGGAGAGTGCCTCAGAAATGGCAGGATGTTTGTATAATGCATATATATATATATAGGAAAAGGGGATAAGAAGATGTGCAAAAATTATTGGGAATAAATCTGAGTGTGGGAACGAAGATTTATGGGAGGGTATTAGTGACAAGTGAAACAAATAACAAGAGAGGGGATGGGAGAGAAACAATTTTTTTTTTAGAGAAGGTTGGGGATATGTGGACCAGGTGTTTACGTTAAGGATGATTGGTGAGAAATTGCGTGAGAAAGGTAAAGTGGGGTATGCATGCTTTATAGATTTGGAGAAAACGTATGATAGGGTATTTAGGAGGAAATTGTTCGAGGTATTGAGAAAAGGATGAGAGGTGGGAGGAAGTTTAACGAAAAGTATCAAAGCCTTTTATGAAATATGTAGAGTGAGAGT